>VZTU01005192.1:46134-74329 GCA_013400835.1 Zapornia atra
GGGTGCGAGAGAAATCTGCCGGCGTTCGGCGGGGCTGGAGGGGGGCTGTGGGCCCGGGAGGCGCCGGGCAGCAGCGAAGCGCATCAGCCGCGCCTCTCTCGCAGGCGAGGGACCCGGAGCGCAAGGCAGAGCAGGGACGGAGGAAAGGAGCCCCAGGGAGCGTTCCCCAGACGTCCCGTCCGGGAGAACTGTTGTGAACTTCTATCGGCCCGAGAGACCCTTGTTGTAGAGCTGGTAAACGCCGCACGCACGCCCCCCTCCCCCCCCATCCCCGTGTATCGCTTCTCAAGCCGGGCTGTTAAGCAAGCGCTCTCCTGGCTGCTTGAGCTTGCTATTCAAAGCCTTCCCCTGACCCCGCAGACCGGGTTCCTAAGCCAGGTTCCTAAGCCAGACCTATTCTTAGATCCTCCCTTTCCCTGCCAGGCTTCGTTGGGATCCGGAGCTTCGGCAGCAGGATCCTTGTTTCACAGCAAGGACACGAAACGAGGGAGCTCATCCCTTCAAGCAAGTGATTTTGGGCGTGATTTTTGTAGCACAGAAGCAACGACAGCACAGTCCTGTATTTGAAATGGGGACTGGAGGAGGATGCTGCAGTACAGGAGAGCCCCGTTCCAATCTGAATGCCGAAGCAGGCAGGTCTGAGAAGAGACCAGCCTGAGCAGACCCCACCCAGGGTGCTCCTGACCCGTTTCAAAAAGGGAGATACCAAGCTCATGTATTTCAGCACCCAGCTCGGCGAGGTGCACTGAGCCCTTCGAAACCGGGACCTAATGGCTCAGCCCCAGCCAGAGGCGCAGCGATTGGGATCCTGCTCCTGTGCCATCTCCTGTGCAGTGAGGACCAATTCCGTGCATCCCGTCCCTGGCGGAACACTGCCGCCTCCAGGGAGGAAGGCAGACGGCAGCCAACCCTGGAAAAACCCGCCCAGCAACCGCAGCTCTGCAGCCCGGCTCCCACCATAGGGACGGGCTGCGGGAGAGGTGGCAGAGCCGGGAGCCGGTCAGGGCTGTCCCAGTTAGCTCTGAGGGTAAACGTAGTAGATGTCATGCAGATTAACTACAGGGTACCCTGAGTGTTGTCATACGTGTGTATTAGGTGAGGCTTTTTAGCCGGGAACTTGTCAGTGGTGAAAGTTTTGGAGAGAAAAGGCAGCTCTATGGCCAAGGGCACCCCAATAACCTGCCCTCAGTGGTAAGACTATCAAGTGCTCAGAGTTTTAGGGGTTGTTTTCTCCCCCAACCAGGCAGCGAGGGTATCCAAAGCAAGCAGTATCAGATCCAACTCATTAAAACTATTTAAACTGTTAAGAAAATCTCATGGTTTTATTGTGTAACGTAGCATTGAAACATCTGAACAAATCAATATCTGGGCTGTCCAGGCTGCTGTTCTTTCATTTCTTTGGGTTATAGAGCATCTTGTCAGTACATAAACAACAACCTTTGCGTTATAAATTCTTTCCGAGGCATGCTGGTACAACACAAATTTCTCTTGTCAAACGCAGCTAAGTCTAACTTCCAAACATCATGCACAAGAGACTCATCTAGTGACAATGTAAACTCAGCAGAAGGGCAGGTCACAGGTCTTGCTTGCTCACGCTCTGCAGTGCTGCAGGTTTGTGTATGATATTTGGAATGTTCTGTGAGTGTGAATAATACCAGTAAGAGGAGGAAAAACCAAAAAAAAAAAGAAAAAACCAAACAAAAAAGAAAAAGCACGGGTGCCTCGGGGTTGGCAGCTCAGCCAAAGTTGTGCAATGCTAGCCTGAACATGTCATTGGTGCAAACCCAGGCATCATTGATGTTCTTTAATAGAAATATCTGGTGGAATCCCATGATAGGATCTTCATCAGCCTGTAAGAGAGAGAGAAAAGAGTTCAAAAAAGCTCTTTGAGAAATGTATTCTGAAATTCGTAAGATGACTTAAAAGCCAACATGAACAGGGATGCTGCGTGTGGTAAGCTACCTAGTACCTCCAGAGACACTCCCACACCCAGAGGTCCTGCTCCAAGCTCCTCTGCAGACAAGCACCTAGGGCCCAACCACCCAGAAATCCAGCAAGGGCGCCTGTAGCCGGGCTCCTCTGGCCACTCGTGGACAGCTCAGGCCAGCAGTTTCACACCACCGCTGTGATTTCCTTTGGGCCTTGCCAAGGAAACCAAACCAGGGTGTTTTAACGTCAGGTTTTAGCTGCTGTACTTTGGATTGACGACATAAGGGAGTTTCTGAACAAGTCGGTATTGGCAATATTGCCCAAATGATCTAGATAGGCCTCTGAAAGCTTTCCCAGAGCAGCTGGCCAGCGATGCAGTACTTCCCACTTCCACTCTCCAGGAACAGCTCAAAGGGAGCGATGGATCTGCTCTAGCTGCAACACGGTGTCCTAAGCACAAGAACCTCTGCAGCAGAGCCTCAGCTCTGCCTCTCGTGGCGGGTTACAGTGCCTGCACTGTGCTGCCGTAATACAACAGGAGCGGAAAACAGTATTAGAGGGAGGCCAGTTCTCCCACCTAATGTTTGCCAGCTTCCTCTGAGGCATCGTGCAGGAACTAAAGCCTCACAACAAGAGTTTCTCCCAAATCAGCTGGAGGTCACACAGTAGGATTGAATCCCAACAGCACACAGGACCTAGCTATAAAACCATCTTCTGACACTGACCACAGCGTATTTGGGTCAGCATGTTGGGAGGGTTTATGCTCTGTTCTTTCAGCACATGACTAATTCAAGCTTTAGAAAAGGGGAAGGGGAGGGAAATGCATGAAACCCCCACACACATTGAAAAGCAGCAGAGAAACAGATGAAATGGACTGTCACAGAATCGTAGGGGTTGGAAGGGACCTCGACAGGTCACACAGGTTGGTGTCCAGATGGGTCTGGAGTATCTCCAGAGGAGACTCCATCACCTCCCTGGGCAGCCTGTCCCAGGGCTCCCTCACCCTCACTGGGGAAAAGTTCTTCCGCATGTTGGTGCAGAACTTCCTATGCTCCAGTTTACAGCCATTGCCCCTGGTCCTGTCCCCACAGACCACTGAAAAGGGGCTGGCCATTCCCCTGTCAAGGCGCTGCATGCTGCTTCTTATTCTGCTGGATGCTTATTCTTACTCTGCTGCTGTCCACCAAGAAAAACAAATGAAAAGGTTGAAGAGCAAAGTAAATTAAAAAACCACCAGTATTTGAAATAATATTTGTGCCAGATGATAAACAGAACATGAAACAAGCCAGCTACGAACACCAGTTGTGTCACAAAACAGGCCTGCCAGAGCACTGGTGGGATCAGTAAGCACATGTGAAAGGAACAATCAAATCCAAACCGACTGCCAGGACCTGGCAAAAAAAGCTGACTTGGAAATAAAGTAGCAGATGAAACAGTTTCAGTCAGTGTACACTAATTGGGAGGAAAACTGAAGAGGGCCCCAGATTGGCTGTGGCTTCTCAGGAAAGTGATACCAATCATTTTTGTTGTTTTAACACTGGCTAGAGCTCAGCAGCTATCAAGGCAAGTGCACTGTTAGTGGTTATTAGGGAAGGAGCAGAGGACACAGCCCATGAGCGAGCAGAGCTAGCATCCTCAGCCCAAATCCTGCAGGCGCTGCTTTAACAGAAATCACAGTGGGGCAGCAGGCAAGGAGGAGGGCAAGGAAGGTGAGCCAGCCACAGGACAGGGTCCTAGGGAAGGCAGTAAATACAGTACAGCACTCCAGCTTGCAAGAGTGTGATGAGGGTGGAGAGAACAGGCAGGATACAGATCACTATAAACCCATGAAGGACAAAGTGCATGAGGAAAGTACTACAGTAGAAATCAAGGCAGTAAGAAGTAAGGCCAGAAGTACAAGCAAGCTCAACATTCAGTAGAAATCAAATCAAAGAAACCCTTGAGCAGAAGTGCCAATGAAATCACTGCCCAAAGGCCAGTGAACTGGGCAGCTTTTTGACACACAGATACACGCCACCTCCTCTTGTGCTGGGCAGAGGCTCCACAGTGACCAGCACAGTGTGAACACAGGCAACAACGCTGGGTTAGAGCAGCTGTCCCTCTCGTTCATTAGCAGATACGATGGCAGTCACACCAATTCTTTCAGGGGAAGTTATTAGATCTGCCCAGAAGAGATGTGCTGTGCAAGGACACCCCTGGGTTTACACCTTTTCTAGCTTCTTCTAGGTGTAACTCCTAGCATAGCTTTACTACCACTTGATAGTTGGTAGGTTCCTGGTGATTCAGTGATTTCCGAGGCATCACTGGCCATGAAGGAATCTTTAGGAAAGCTGAGTAGTACCAGAGCACTGTACAGTGCAGTCTGACATAGGACTTGGTAGAGCTGCTTATTAACCCTTTTGACTAAGGTGGAATGAATTCTTAAGTGGCTGAAGCCAGCCAGGGAAATAATTTCTGCTCGAATCACTTCTAATCAGCACTATCAGTAAGCATTCAGTACCCTCTCAGTTGCCCTATGGTCTCCTCTTAGGTCACCAGAAGCTGCATAAGTAGTTTTCACACCGAATTTGAGCATGTCATTAGTGACATGAGGACACTTTAAAAATACACCTCTGGTAAGCCTAGCTGCACTGCAGGTCTCCTCCATCTCTGGTAAGCCTAGCTGCACTGCAGGTCTCCCCTCCATCTCTGGTAAGCCTAGCTGCACTGCAGGTCTCCCCTCCATCTCTGGTAAGCCTAGCTGCACTGCAGGTCCAAGCACTTCAGCTCAAGGAGAATTTCCTCTCTTCTTACTCAACACAGAGAACAGATTAGAGGGAATTCTTCCCAAACACTTGCTGTTGTACATACAGCAGGTTCACACAATGAAGTCACAGGTTATAGCTCTCTATTCCTTTCATGTTAGGCCTGCGCAGCATAGAGGAGCAGAATACTTTAAACCCAAGGGAAATCCTAGACTGTATTTAAGGCAAATTAAGTCATTTATAGTCTGTTCCTAAAATTCTGAATGCATCCTGTTAATATACAGGAAAGACCCACAGTTGAGTGACCAGAAATGCTCTAGAAGGCACAGATGCATCCCACCCCATTCTATTTTTGATCTTCATCGCAGCTCAGGTAAAACCTCACTGCAAATCTTTACTCTTACTTTGCACTCTAAAGTTAGCTATGTCCGACTCATAATTTGCACTCCAGATGTGAGCCCAGGCTTGAAACAGGGGCTTTACTTTCCCCACAAAGCTTTCTTTGTGCAGTTTAAGTTCTTGCATGACATCCTTGAATTAAAATAAAAGTGAAAATAAGTCAGAATCAGATTGGAAGGATCCAGAAGCTTTTCAGTCTGGCCTCACACTCACAGCAGGACTACCAGCAGCACTGCACCAGCTCTGCTGTCTTTGAGCCTCCAAGAATGAGGACTCACAACATGGGCAGGCACCAGTTCCCAGAGCTTCAACCTTCTGGGGCTTGGGGGTACCACCTCCAAAAAAAAAATAACCAGCCTTTCCCCTGTGTCCAATCTGAACCTCCCAAGTTGTGGTGTGTAGCCACTGCCCCTTGTTACTCTGCCTAGCACCACTGAGAAGAGTTTACTTTCAGGCTGATGGAAGTATTCCACTATTTTCCACTACACTCCAGGCAGATTGCCCTCTGCTGCCTCCTCTCCAGGCTCCACAAGCTTTCAGACACGGGGAACCTGGCAGCTTTTTGACCTCTTCCAGTTCTCCTACTTCCCTCCTGACCTGGGGGCTCAGACCTGCAGAAACTCCTTGGCCCACAGGACCACGGGTCATCACGCTGAGTCGTTAGCTGCAACACTACTTTGCAATCCAAGTTTAGGTGGGCAGCTTTCCTCCTGGTGTCTGGTGGGAGACAGCTCTCCTCTTCCACCAGCAGACCTTGACTGAACCGCAGGCTTGCAGCCACCCTTATCACAAAGGAAAGGCTAATTAGGGAAGGCTAATTACTTCAGACTATGTGTTCTTTCAGATGTGAAGCCTCATTTAACAGGCTTTAAGCAATGCTTTAAGTGTTCAGCATGCATTACAAAAACATTCAGCGATTTTAATTGCAAATTCCCTTTCCCTTTTAAGGCTAGGAAACACCGCATAGCAATCAGTTATTCACAATTAATTCTGTAACAATCGCTTCAAAATTCATGCTCTGGGGAAGAGCCACAGATCTGCCACATTGCTCCCCAAACCCCCAAGCCCCAGCCATGCCTCTCCCAGTGACACAAGAGGGAGCAGAGAGCACTTGGTACTCAGCCAGGGCAGTGAGGATGGCACAGAAGAGGCCATAGGCAGCCTGAAGGCTTTGGTGCTGCACACCCAAACACCTTGAAAACTTCCTAGCCACAAGGTTTGTGGAAGCCCACCAGGACAGGAGGTAGACATAAGGAGGTGAAGCATACCCCAAAGACTGGTTGGCATTTTGGATGCAGGTTGGTAACGCTGTGGCACACCAAATGGGATTCCCTCCTGAAGGCTCAGACCAATGGAGGCTCTTCCCAGCCCAGAGAAGCGACCGCGCACCCAGACAACGAGCAGCAGTAAAACCAACAGAATGAACAGTACGTGGTCGTTACACCTCTGCCAAAGGATAAAACCCAGCATACTGCTGCCTTCTCCAGCATCTATAACAGCAGATATTTCACTTGTTTACTTGAAAATACTCTTTCTGATGAAAGTGATTCCTGCCCTGCTGCTGCCAGCGAGTTAGATCCTCACAAGTGACATTCACCCAGCTCAGACGCTCTTATTACTCCCCAACATCTTCTCCAAGCAGCTGTTGTGGTCGGTCCCCTCAGTGCAGATGATTATTCTGCTGCAAAAGATGTTACTTTCTTTTTAAATTCACAGTTCCTCTAGGTAGTAACATGCTGGGCTGGTGCTGAGCAGATACACAGGGCAGCAATAATTTCAACTGGCCCCAGGAAGTCTCCCTCCAGCAGGCAAAGCCAAAGGCTTAAAGCTACCCAAACCTGCAGGTTTAACTCCAGGCACCAGAAATACTCTGGTGAAGGAAATATGGGTTTGGCAGCAATAGTCCTTGGCCCCATTATTTCTTCAGAAGCGAAGAACGAGTTGGTAGCAGTTCACCCCACAGTATGTGCAGGGAGAGTAGAAGGTTTTTCTGCTGCTGTGGTTTGGGGTTTTTTTCCCCTAAAAATCATACAATATAGAATATAGAAGACATACAAAATGTACCCAGCTTACTTAAGAATGAGTTTCCACCAAACTTTTGGGACTAGGAACTAAAACAACTGAGGCCTTAGAAAAACCATTTAAATTTCAGGCCAAGAATGACTTCTTAGGGCACGTGGCAGGTATTTCAGCATTATTATTTCATTGGATTTTTCTATTAAAGGCATTATATATGCTCCTTCATTACATAAAATGCAAATTTTGGAGAAAAAAGAGGATTCAAAAGCCTATGTATTCATTGTCCTGGGCTCTGGAGAATTTGGCTCACAGTCCCACAAAGAGGATAACTGGACAGCGAGCAGGAAGCATGGCTTTTCCCTTCAAGCCTTGCTGCTGCGGGTCCCAAAAGTCCCCTTCCCCAGGCAAATCTCTCCACACTTTTCCTCAGGACCAGCAGATGCGAGCTGTGCAGAGCAGCTACACAACCAAGCATGCCTCCCCACGCCTGTGTGTTCAGCTGGAGCTCCAGAGATGCCACTTGGTAAATGTGCTGAGCGAACCCAGCTGCTCCCAGTTGTGGCACTGCATCTAGGACAGCAGAGATCCATTAAAATGCATCTCAACACCTAAGTATTAGCACAAGAAGTAGTAATCTCTGCACATGACAGCCAGGTTCATGTCATGCTACAGTGTTACTGGTTATTTCATTTGTCACACAAGGCAGAGACAAGGAGTCAAAGTTCTACACCGACTTGGACATTCTGGACACTTCCTCAGTGAGGAGCAGCGTTCCCAGGCATCCAAATGTGCTTTTTAAAGCCAAGACTGGAGACATATACATGTGACAAAGGGAAAAAATGTTGCCTCTCCTACTAAAAATTCACAAACAAGTTGGATTTGATCCTGACAATAAGCACACTTTAGGTTGATACGTTCTTTCCAAGTACCTAGATGCACTATCACACGATCCCTGAATTATTCTTAAGCTGCAGTTACTCAGAGGATAAGACCATCATAGTAAGACATGCTACTTCAAGCCATGGTATTTAATGGAAAGCTCCCCAACTGCAACCACAGCTTCATGATTGTAGTAAAGGATGAGAAAACCCAAAAGCTTCACAGGATCTTTAAGAACCTGGTATCTTGCCATAGGATTCCACACCAGCACACTGTCGCAAGCTGTAATCTGCTTAATGATTACACAAGAACCTTGAAAACATGACTCTGCAAAACCAGCTGCAGATGTGGCCAGCCTAAGACACTGCGTCAAAAGGTCACGCCGCTGAGCTCTGTGCACACCCAAGAGTAAAGCCGATGAGATAAGCACACCTGACTCCATACCTGTCCTGCAATTCCACGCCTTCTGTGGCCACACGTGGCTCTTCCCTCAAGAGGAAAGTGTGTGTGCAGGTGGGACTAAGCAATAAGACAGCTGGAATCCCAACTTTCTGCAGGAGCAACTTTACAGAGACTAAAGCAATCTCTGTCAGGCACATCAGCAGATGCAATACACTGGGAACTGACGCTCCCAGCTGCCCAGCCCAGAGCAGGACAGGAGAACAGCTAAGCAAGCACACTGGAACTTTCTGCCCCACGACTGCTGAGTTAGCAGTACAGTCTGGGGAGGTTTGAGTGTTTTGATACCAGAGGTGCCAGTTAGCAGGAAAAGGAAACCTAAACAGCTATTTTACAAAAAAACTGAGTTTCAGGAACTCTGAAGACTGAATATAGTTTTAGAGTCTAGACAGCATGACTAGACCAAAGCCCAACACAAACCTGATCATTTTAACTATTGCTGTGTATTTTCACCCTTTTTAAATGAACACTGCCTGCTGTGCGCAAGCTCTGCCTGCAGCTGACCTCACATACAGGATATTGTTTGCAGATTCCAGGACAATTTCTTTCATTAATAAGCAGTCTCACTAACTCACTTGTCTGTGGCCCTGGTATATCAAGATGCAATATTTCCTCAAAAGGAGATTGGGTAAGTTTGCATTATACTACTGAACCACGTAAACAGCAACGTGATCACACTACAGCCTGCAAGATCATCCCATTCCTTCACAAGCAGCAGTTGTTTCAACAATTAGTGTTTGATCTCAAAGGCAGCAGTCCCCTGCAGAACCAGTTTTGACTACAGATACTGGGCTGTGTTTAATGCCAGAGCTGTATCTTGCAAAGAAAAAGCAGAGTCTTCCCAAAGGGCAGCGGGCTAACCAAGAACATCTGGCAAACCACAGCTCTATGCACAAAGAGCACAATAAACTAGGTGTGCTTTTATTACCCAAGAGCACTGTAATTGATGCTTTTAAATGCAGAGGACACTGAAAACTTTCTGCATCGAGGTAACACTGATGCTTCCAGTGCTCACGTGGTATCTGTATGCTCGGTAAAGCTGTGGCACTGTGCTTGGCAGGAACATCTGCCTGTCAAATTACAAGCAGTGACCCAGCGCTGGTGATCTCACGGGACGAGCAGTTTCTTGACAGTCCTGAACAGCAGAGGAATGACATCTGAATGCGAGCTTACCAGTACTGCTTCCCCACCCAAGAGAGCATTTTAATGTTTTCAGAAATGGGATGATTTAGAATCCAGAAAAAATCAAAGCCAGAAGCATTCATTAACCTGTAATGGAAAGAGTTTACCTTAAGCTGTCCCACTACCATACTGAGTATACAGCTGTCAGGTGTAGGTTGGTGGTCTTGTGCTGTAATGCTGTGTTGTATTTTTTGGAAAGGGAGGCTCTGCAACAGAAAGGAAGTAAAATAAGCAAGTGCACAGTCACTGTGTTATTTAACTTACCAAACAAAGACTGAGAAAACCAGACATCATGAAGCACTACACACAGAGACTTATTGCACCTTAACGCTACTCAGGCTGTGCTGATCCTAGCAGTTGGGTTCTGCCCAAGCACCCAGACATGAAAGAGTATGTCACCATGTACGTTAAGCAGTATCTTTTGCTAGTCTAATTACACTGCCTGAAGAGCTTCAGTTCATCTACAGGCTGAAAGTTTGTGTGATGAAGGCACAAAGCTTCTCTGCTCTGAACAGCGTTGAAAGATTCTATCAACTCATACTTGGGGTTTACCAGGCAACTCCAAATTCACTTATTGGTTAAAGTGGCTATGCCCACAAAGGAAAGGCAGTGGGCCAAGAGCTGGTGTTCAGGACTTGAAATCCACATATCTACCTTTCCCCTTTTTTCTTATCTTCTGAACAGCACCTGAGGGGAACCAAAACAGCAACAGACACCATCTTTGCCATGTACCAGGCAGGTTCGTGGCCTTGAGCTGCACCAGGGGAGGTTCAGATCAGACATTAGGAAAGAGTTCTTCACCAAAAAAGCTGTCAGGCACTGGCACAGGCTGCCTAGGGAGGGGGTGAGTCACCAATCCTGGATGTACTTAACAGACAGGTAGACAAGGTGCTCAGGGGTATGGGTTAGTGGAGGATGAGTATGGTTGGACTAGATCTCCAAGGTCTTTTTCGACCTAGTGATTTCTGTGAGGAGCAGGGGAAAGGAGGAGGAGATCAACAGCACACATACTGAAAAGGAAGAAACACCTTCCATGCTCAGATAGCAGATGCAAGTATATCTGGAGTTAAGCGTGGAAGGAGCACGCCTTGAGAAACACCAGACATCAGGGAGTAATTCCTCTTTCAACTCTGATCACAGATGACTCCAAGCAGCACACACCAACTACCACAGGGATCTCAGTCCTGTCGCACCAATGCATTTTTGCCACTGTTCTACCAAAAGGTGTAAGCAATGCTACATGCTTTAGAAGTGGCAGCTCAGCAAGGTGGAGCTCTTAGTGAGCACAAGTGGTACCCAGAGTTGGTGCACTGCACAGGACAGCAGCACGCAGTCATTTAGACCTCAGGTTGTCCTCTCATGCCTTTGCTTCACTTCCCTGGTTTGTTCACAGGCTGAGGCAGACCCAAGCACGTACTTCAGTGAAGTTCTGCATTTCACTCTAGCAGAAGGAGCCCAAAAGGCTTCTGAGAAGGCTGAGGTACAGCAACAGGACACCCAGGTTCTACTCTCAAGGATGTCAGGTGTGGACTTAGCCCTGACAAGCAAAAGGCTTCTGTGGAAGAATACCAGGAAGCTAAGTCCTTGGATAATAGAGAACAGGAAGGATAAGTGTCTGGGGAAGCAAGGAAGTATACAAAGCAGCCTCTAATCAGAGGGACCCTATTCAAGAACACTAATAAGCCAGCAGTGCTTTGTCTTTGCTGGGAAAACAATCCCAGGCTACCAGGGCCTGCATAGTGAGCTACAGGTTTGTAATATGGAATAGGCATCCTGTAACTGGAAAAAAATTAATAAATCCAAAGCAGCCTTTTCTGACAGACCAGCAACTTATTTTCCAGGGTCACCATCCCAAACTTGAACAGGCAAGCACAGCCAGCGCCTTCCTTTGACAAGAGGGAGTGGTTTGAAACCTGGTCTTCAACACTGCTGGTTGGACAAGCTCTGCAAGAAGAGAAGGCAGAGGGATGAAGGGGAACGAATGTGGTTGTATCCAGAACCCAGCTTCCACTATGACAAGGTGCCAAGGAAAAGTGAGAGAAATCAGGAGGAAGAAAAGGCTTCAGAACCCTGCAAAGCAGTGACAAAGAACCAAAGATGAGGCTGGGTAAGACAGCAGCTGTTTCAATTATCCAACTGTCCCCTTTGGTGAAAAGGGCCCCAATGGTTGGCCAGCCATGTGAGCTGCTCCTCACATGATGCAGTGGAAAGAGTAGGGCCAGCTGATTGGAAAACACACCAATTTTTAGGAGAGAGAGAAGCTATTGTGTCCAGTTCTGGGATCCCTGGTATAAAAGAGCCAGGGATGTCCTGGAGAAAGTCCAGCACAAGGCTATGGAGATGATTAAAGACCTGGAGCATCCCCCCTACAAGGACAGGCTGAGTGACTTGGGGCTGTTCAGCCTTGAGAAAAGAAGCCTGAGAGGGGATCTGATCAGTGTTTATCAATATGTGAAGTGTGGGACAAATTAGGACAGGCACCATGTTTGAAACCCCTAAGTCCAGCACCAGTTAAGGCAGAAGGAGTAACTGCCAACTCCCACTTTGTAACAAGGTATGGGTGCACCAGTGCCAGCAAAGCAGCCTTTACAACCTTGTCCTAATGTATTAGCATCACCTTACAGAGCAGGTTGACGAGGTTGCTGTTACACAGCAGAGAACTTGCTGTTAAAGAAAATCCCCCCTCCTGGCACTTACATTGATTAATCAGCCACGCACTGAAGAACACAAGACTGCAGAGGAATTTCAGCATCAAACTTTCAGTGCTCTACCCAACTGACTAAGAAGCCCCAAGAGCACAGAGTAGGTGAGCACATTAAGTGGAAACACAAGCAGAGCAGCTCAGTGCTGACAGGAGTGTGCTGAAAGACATCAGAGCCACGGTAAGCTGATACGGCCCTGCCACGAGCCATGGCAGAGGAAGGGCATGACATCATTTCACTGCATTTCTTCCTTCAACAGGGGGATACAAATCAGAAGAAGTTTCCCTGAGGTGACACAGCACATCTTTGCTCACCAGGACTCTGCAGCGGGCACACCAATCCACAGGGTCCCAGTTGCACCACAGAAAGGGAAGGTAAAGATGAGCAATGCTCTGGTGGGAAAGGGGCCAGTCTGCACTGGGCCAGATCCAAGGCAGCAGTCTGAGGCACTGTGGCCAAGCAAATGCTTAGCTGGTTGGGTATCTCAAGGGCTGCTAGCCCAGGAGGCTAAAGAACACCGAGTACACAAACACACAGCTCTGGAGCTTGAGTATCTCCTCATCTAGAAGCAACTGGTTGCAAGCTGTGCTATTTCTGAGGTGTGTGGCCTTCTCAAAGGCAACACAGGCACCAAAAGCACAGCTCCAAGGGCAAACTTCAGCCTTCACAGCTTAAGGTGCCTTGTTTGGAAAGCAGTGATTCCCAAACACCAGAGCAGTAGCTGTGTGACAAGACAAGCATCCAGGTTAAAGACTTTTCTACTCAGCGTGTAATAAAAATGGTGTATCTGCCCCATACAGCACACTCTGAACAGAACATCCAGGGACAGAAAGCATGCCCTCCACATACCCTGCAAGAAAAAAACCCCAGCTTGTACTCATCTCGAACTGGGTGTACTTACCCTAACAGAAGCATGGATTTATTCAAGAGAGATGAAACTTAGAGAAGCTTAACTAAAGAAAGATGAGAGTCTGTGTCTATGCAGTGACAAATGCTTTCCCCTCACTTGCTGAAGAGCAAACACCAGTTTCAATGCCCTGAACCATAACTGCTCCTATCTGAATAGCCAACAAATGCTGCACTGAGGACAAGTCAGGTTCTCCACTACAGAAATTAATGTGGTTTATGTATCAGAAAGCCAACTATTTCCTGCAGTAACACATTCAGCCTCTCACAGGCAGATCTGAACAACAGGTTTGCTGTTGCTCCTTCCTTGGCATGCTTTAAAAAGACAAACCCCCCCCACTTTTCATTCCTTTAGATCACAGGGTCAGCTTATAAACTCTCATTTAAAAAAAGAAATAAATCAGTGTCAAATGCAATTGCAGTCACAAAATAACCTTGCAAACTAACTGAGTCAATTAACATTCCAGCATTACAGCCACCAGTGGAACATAGAATTAAATCACAACTATTTTTTGGAAGACCAGAAGTTGGAAGCGCAAGTCCTGTGTGCCAGAGTTTTCAAATGCTCAGGTCAAAACCAAGTTTTTGGGAGCATTAATTTATAGCCTTTGGAACTGTTTCCCAAAATATTCAGTAAGGATTATAGACTTACAGAGAGTTTTTCAACAATAGCTGCTTTGCCCTGGAACTGCTGTCCTTCCCACGTAAGGCATGATGCATCAATCTGAGGGGAAAAGAAAAAAAAGAAATCATCAACCTGCTCTGGTAACCCTTAAGCAATGCTGTGAGAGATCTTGTTTACTTGGCATGTATCCTTAGAATCAGCTATTTGGAAACTACCTCAGAGATGTCAAAAGAAAACACAAAATGTGTTTTTTGTAGAATGATCAAAGTAGAAATTAAGTAGATTTAATTTTGTTAGGATACTACCAGCAAAAAAGTCACTGCCTTTGGATCAAAGTTAGCTTTCAGAAGAAAACCTAAAGGGCACAAATAATTATGGACACAAAAGTCAAGTACACAGAGAGAGAAAAACACACAAAGAAATCTGATGGGTTGTATCACCAGCTTTTTCCTCTCAGATGCTGATTTGTACACCCTACTCACACCCAGAAAAGTACAACCTGCCTCTTACTAATGGGTTGCCCTGTGTAGCGTGAAGTGATTGAGGTGATCCAGCCCACAAGCTCTTCCAGTATGTGAGGGAGGGAGTTCTGAACATGCCACCTCGGGTTCAACAGCAACAGCAAGGAACTTTCTATTCCACCTGGGATACTCTGTTTAGACCAGAGTCACAAAATCCTATTATTGATACAGCTTCGCCTCGTCAATCCAGTTATAAACCTTGGCAAAGAGACTCAAGTTTAAATTGGTTTTCCCTGAGCTCAAGGTCTGTCCACCGCCCTCTCCAAACAGCACCCTCACCCTCTAGCTGAGGGCCCAGGCTCCTGTGCACCCTATCACAGATGGCTATTCCTTCCACTTCCGACTCGAAGTAACTCTAGGAACACAGTGTGAGGCTCTTCCACATCACTGAAGCTCTGAACATCTCAGCAAAAAGTGGCAGTTTCCAAAGAACTCCACGGGTATGCTCCCTGGTAGATTTTCCAGGCCTTGTTTTTCATAGAACCCTAGAATGTGTTAGGTGGGAAGGGACCTTCAAAGGCCATCTAGCCCCACCCCCTGCAGCGAGCAGGGACACCCTGAACTAGAGCAGGGTGCTCAGAGATACATCCACCCTGACCTGACCATGAACGTCTCCAGGGATGGGGCCTCCACCACCTCTGGGTGGTATTTGACCCACACATGAAAAACCCATTTCTCGGCCGCACTTGCTGTGCTGACCCTGCACGACAGTCACAACCACTCTAAGAACAGGTTCTGGTCCTCCAGGTGTCATCAGAAGGAACTATACTGTTCAGCAGGAGCCTAAAGAACAAAGAATGGGACCACGAGCAACAGCACAAAGCATTCCAGGGTCCCAGGCATACCCAAAAGCAGCATGGTGAAGAGCCTTGAGTTCAGACACGTCCCTCTTAGGGGTAAAAGAGCTTAACTCAGACTGGGTAACCTGAAGTCACACAGCAAGGCACAGGGCAGAACCCACTTGCACCTTACATGACAACAAGCCCTGATGCTGCTCACTAGAAGCCAGGTGACGGGAGCAGGGAATGAGGCATTCAAATGACAGCCTGCAAATATGGAATGGCACAGAGGGGACCCAGAACCTGCCTTATCAAACCCACCTCAGTGATTGGCAGGTGAACACAAAGGACACAGAATGAGCTGGTGGGGAAAATATCCTCTCCCTGAAACACACCACAACTTCACATTGTTCCTGGCTGGCATCCACCTGACTCTCTGCTATAGGTTACCTCAAGAGCCACATGCTCTATCAACAGTCTGGGAACAGCTGCTTCCAGAGCAAGAAGCATCCCCTCTGCCATCCCAAAAGTTATAAATGTAAGGAAATATTTCATTACAGGGAGCTGCACACTCCAAGAAATGAATTAGCTACAGCAATTCCCTGCAAAACAACTGCAGGGAGATAAAACAAGTCTTTGGCTTAGTGCTCCAGCTCACATAACTCAAGTCATACCAAAAGCAGCTGGGCCAGATCCTTACCTGGAATAGGTGACCAAAGCTCAACTGACTGACTTGGATTATACTGCCAAAAGAAACCTGAACCTTGTGGTGTGGAATGCAGGAACACCAAACAAAGCCAGATCCTGCATGCTATAAAATGCATTGGCTCCTACAGGGTCTCTGAAGGCAAGAAGCAAGAAGCTCATCACTGAAAGCAGAGTTTTCCAGAACCTCCTCTAATTTAGACAAGTTGTGACCTTGGTGCAATTAAGCCACACAGAACAGGCTCCAGTCTTCTATAGTTTAGGAACCCCACATGGTGACCAGCATTACAGTTCTCCTGACTACATGTTCATGGGTCTAAGGAGGAAAGGCAGCAAGACCCTAATGGTGGAAAAAGCCCAGGAGTTCATTGTGTGGAAGGCTAAGTTAGCCTGTACTCCTCGTCAGCCTTCCAAAGACTGAATGTGTTTTGGTAGTAACAGGACAAACTGTTAAGTGCCTTGGTATTCAGAGCTGTGGCCACACAGGCTGCTTGTTTTTCTTGCTTTGTAGGCACTCTGTACACAGCTGCTTGGTCAAAATACTACAGCAATGATCCATCAGATAAAAAACACAACAATCCAAAGAGCAAAAGACATCAGTGCCAGTGGATACTGCTGAGGGATAAGGAGGGGCATCAGATGGTACTCATGCAACAGTTTCAGTCCTCAAGAGTTTGGTGAAGCTTCATACAATTCATCTGGCAGAAGAAAAACAGGTCTGAAAAACAGGATATGCTGCTAGAAGACCTGTAAGACTTGACTGTCATGCTGAAACACCTCAGGCACCCAGCAGCATTCCTCACCACCAGTAATGAACACCACACAGAGCACTTTGTATGTTCTAGAGGAGCCTTCCCCCAAAACTAAGAGCTGAGGTTCCTTGGGATCGTTAGTTACAGCCCATAATTTTGGAAGCCAATTCTACTTTGCCCCAAATAAAGAGAAAAATAGAAACCTAATTTTTTAAGAAATTCAATCTTAGTTTTCTTTAACAAAGCCTACATATTTAAACTGGATGCAAAATTTTCAATGTATTTTAATGTCATCCTGATTTTCAGCTGGGATGGAGTTAATTTTCACAAGCTGGGAAGAGACACAGACAGAACAGCTGGCCCAAACTGGTCAAAGGGATATCCCATACCATATGATGTCATGGTCAGTATACAAAGGGGGGTGCTGGCCAGGGAGGAGGGCTCACTGTTCGGGGACTGGCTGGGCATCAGGTTCTGGGCAGCGAACAAACTGCATTGTATACCACATGCTCAGTATATTCCAAGTACTGCTGTTGTTTTCCTCTTCATTTGCTGTCCCAGCAAACTGTCCAGTCTCATCACACTTTGCTGCCAGCTGGGGCTAAACCATGACAAGTGTTCTGTGGATTAACACAGAGCCAAGAAACCCCTGCAACAACTGCTAAGCACAGAGTAGGACTTAAATCACATCGTGCTTCAAGAGGGATCCAAGCAAATCCATGCCTGGCAACTCATGGCACACTAAGGCTAGCATATTTGGTTTTAATTGAGAATTTCCTCGCCAGGCCCCTCCACGAGCCACTGTTTTCTGAGTCTGACTGCCTATAAAGCAGACAAAGCTCAAAATAGAAGTGAAATGTAGAAGAAACGTGATAAATAAAAGTGTGATTGCACTCACCAGCATTCGGGAGTCAGGATAAACCCCACAGTCCCACCCTGTGGATTCCCACACATCAAAGTAGAGAAACCTAGGAGGAGAGAGCCCAGCCCCGCCGTCTCTAGGTACTTACATATATTGCTCCTAACTGAGTCCTGTCTGCATCAAAAAGCTGGTAGTAATGTTGTACGAAGCTGGATCCAATCTGCTCCCAGATAGGCTTGTCTCCCATTCTGAATCCTCACCTAAAGCCAGGGACTGTAAAACAAAAACAAACTCATCAGAAGGAGCACTCACTGTAACAAGCGCAGCACTTGGGCACGAAGCAACAGTGAACACAGATCCTCTCAGCTGGCCTCATTTTTTTCCTTTGGAAGAAGCAGGACAAATCTCGCCTCTGTATCCCAGAATTCTATGAAAGAAAAGTCTCAGATACCAAAGGGTTTAATTTCTTATTGCAGCATTTGGTGCTTTCTAGAACCATTTCAGTGTGAGGTCACAACTCGCGCACGGAAGCGGAGAACAAGAACAAAAATGAGCGCTACCACCTTATCCTCACATAGTTCTAGGATGACACCACCTGAAAGAGCTGGTTAGCACTCACTATGTCGACTTGATCTCATTTACTGTAAACAACTGACGTGTTAATATGGATTGCCTGCAAGTGGCTTACACCAACCGACTTACCTATTCAGCTCCTCGGGTATTTCACCATCCCCGGGCCATTTTAAGGAAGAGTGTCCCCTGGATGGTACACAGCAGGAGCTAACTCACTGGTTCTTTGCTAAAGGCAAGCTTACTTGCCTCTTCTATCAGAGGCTGAAGCACACTCAACATTTACTTTTGAACCTGTAGTAATTTTGAGATGCACACCCTGATGTTTGACTAGGGAGAACCTCCAGTTCCCAGTGTAGGCACTGCAATCTCAGAGGCATCTCACACTTCCAAATCCCTCATTTTTAGAGGGATTAAGCATCCAGCACACACAGTGCTCCAGGCAGACCCACTCTAGAAGCTATCACACTCATCAGTGCAGATGATCGCTTTGCCATGCCAGCAAATTCATTTTGTAATGCCCATCTGTCTCTGAAGCACTGAAGAACTGTGCTAAAAGTCAAAGCACAACGATGTTGTGCTCAAACCCCACTACTTTACATTTTAAGGTACAAGTTTACTCCAAGCAAGCTACATTATGCTTGCTAAACATCAAGCCACTAGTTCCCCTTTGCAATCCCTGACCAGGAACCCTCCAACATGTCTGTAAAGCACTGAGTCTGAAAAGCATCTAAACATCTAAAACATCCAGTGGAGTTCCCCAGGGCTCGTGTTGGATCCAGTCCTGTTTAATATCTTCACTGACGACCTTGATGAGGGAACAGCATCCACCCTCAGCAAGTGCCCATGATACGGAGCTGGGAAGGGTGGCTGACATGCAGGAACACTGTGCTGCCATCCAGAGAGACCTGGACAGGCTGGAGAGCTGGGCAGGGAGAAACCTAATGAAATTCAACAAGAGCAAGTGTAAAGTCTTGCACCTGGGGAGGAATAACCGACTGTATCAGTACAGGCTGGGGGATGACCTGCTAGAGAAGAGCTCTGTGGAGGACCTGGTGGTCCTGGTTGATGACAGGTTGGCTATGAGCCAGCAGTGTGCACTGATGGCTAAGAGAGCCAATGGGATCCTGGGATGCATCAGGAAGAGTGTGTCCAGCAGGTCGAAGGAGGTGATCCTCCCCCTCTACTCTGCCCTGGTCAGGCCCCACCGGGAGTATTGTGTCCAGTTCTGGGCTCCCTGGTATAAAAAAGACAGGGACCTCCTGGAGAGAGTCCAGAGAAGGACTAGGAAGATGATTAGGGGCCTGGAACATCTCCCGTATGAGGACAGGCTGAGTGAACTGGGGCTGTTCAGCCTGGAGAAAAGACGACTTAGGGGGGACCTAATTAGTGTTTATAAATATCTTAGACATGGGATGCAGGGGAAATTGGCCAGCCTCTTTTCAGTGGTCTGTAGAGACATGACTAGGGGCAATGGCTGTAAACTGGAGCACAGGAAGTTCTGCACCAACATGGGGAAGAACTTTTACCCAGTGAGGGTGAGGGAGCCCTGGGACAGGCTGCCCAGGGAGGTGGTGGAGTCTCCTTCTCTGGAGATGTTCCAGACCCATCTGGACACAGGCCTGTGCAATATGAGCTGGGGAGCTGCTTTGGCAGGGGGGTTGGACCCGATGATCTCTCGAGGTCCCTTCCAACCCCTACGATTCTGTGACTCTGAAATTCTGCTGCAGGACATGGGCCACAATGGCTATTTTGGCTTCCTTTCATTGTCAGTGCTCACACACCTGTTGGACAGATTTCAAGAGAAAGAAGAACCCCTTACTCATAAGATCTCCACAGCAAGTATCACCAGCCCTAGCTTTCCATGCAACCATCAGACAAGAAAGCTCTTTCTGTATCTTAGGCCCTATACTGTTTTGCATGAGCTTTCCTCATTGCAACAGGGACTGAAATGGGTTCCAACCCTAAGCCAAGAGGTTTTGGGTCACACAAATTTAGCCAGACTTACAGAACAGTGGTGTAACAGGAGGCAGCATACAAGTTTTCAGGGCAGTCAATTGAATGGCCAAAATAAAACAAGGGAAGAACAACTGCTGGGGCTTGGACACCCAGACTACTCGAGGGAGAAAATGGTTGGCATTTGTGGAGCAGAGAAGGCACCAGTGGAGAGCTGGCACAGTGGCTCTCCTGCTGAGAACGGGATGCTTGGCAGCCTGTGAGAGGAGAGGTTCAGCAGGAGCAGCTTTGGTTGAGACAGTGCACCACATCCAACAGCCTCCATGGCTTTTGACATCCAACTGATACTGGCTGCACGTTAGTTCTCAAATGCACCTTCAAGATTTCTTTTATTCAAGGATGAAGCAAAAAACAGACTTGAGATAGAAACCTACCCATGCCATTTTTAAATGTCCTTAATTTAGTATCACCCACGTAGGCAGTATGGTCAAGCTCAGTACCCCTGCCCTCTGAGAGACTGAAAATTCAAAGACTTCTTGCCAGATAACTAGTACCTGAACTGCTCCAGAAGATCCATGATCCAGCATCAGTCACCATCACACGTCCTCCACTAATACTTGCAATACATGAGTCAGTTTGAAAGTTTTACCCAGTGTGGTCACTCCTCCAGGAAACAGATCACAAATTAAAAATCCAAAGTACAACAAGTTTTAAAAAAACCCCAAAACACACAGACACACCAAACAACTTCAACCTACTTCTTCACAAGCAAAAAACTTGTAATGGTTGCATACCCACAGCTGCAATCTACCAGCCTAACCTGTAGCAGATGTAGAATTCCAACAACTTCAGCTTATGTTTGAGCAGGTTTGTTTCAACATAAAATTCTTTAAAACCATCACACCAGCCCCCTGGAAATGTCACAGAGCGATGCCCACCCTGGAGTTCGGGAGGACTCTTGTGTCTTGTCTGGAAAGCCAGAAGTACTATTATTTAGTCTGGAATCCTACTGTTCCCATTCCAGACCCACAGGTACCCCAGGTGCATACTTTGCGACGGCTGTGGTGGAGCCAACTATCACTTCCAAGTGGAAAACACTTCTATTCACTTCTGATGGATCATCATCTTCAACTTCAGCCCATGAACTCATGTCCCGACCAGATACTCCTCCTAAACATTCAAATGAAATCTAGTATCAAGGTAAACAGCCACACATCCAACATTGAGATGAAGTAGTGACCAGCAAAAAACCCACCAGCTTCTCCAGAAGCAAATAAGCTGTTGTTAAATTAATTTTCACACACACGACTGTACCACCCCATGAAACCAGGATCAAGCTGTACCTCATTTAGACCCAGAGACTTTCAACTCCTGACTCAAGCAGATGTTTTCTGCTCAATCCTGAAACTGCAAGAAAGCAAGAAATCAAGGAATTTGTTTTTTAAATATAGAAAGTAGTATTATGGTTTGTAGAAGGAAAATTAGCTTGCTATTTCCTTCTTAAATTTATTTGTATTTTGGTAGATAAAATACCATTACAAAAATTAGCATTGAGTTTGACCAGTTATAATGTTGGTTTTGCCAGAAGCAAGAACCAAACTGAAATTAATGACCCCTGATTTATTTCTTTTGTTATAACTTTGCCCTTTTCCCTACACCATCCACATACAGTGAATGGCTGAACATTCTCACTCTCCCTGAACTATTCTGATTTCCTTTTCTGATTGGTCACCTTTTCCTCTATGCCGCCTTATGTTTCCTGCCTGTCACCAGAGATGTAAGCAGCTTAGAGAGGTGCCTAAAGAAAGAACAAGATAGGAATGATCTTCAGTGCCATCAAGCCCAGTCCCTGTTGATGGGATACAATCCATCTAAGATTGTATTGATACCCTTATCGGGTGTTTTAATGAGATAAGCAGAATATAAACCACTTTTGAGGTCTATCCCAAAGCTAGGAAGAATGCATGTGTTCTGGTGTTGTCAAACACTAGGACAACACAGATGTGCCTCAGAGCCACCTAGCCAAATCTACCCACGGCTCACTTAAGAATTTGGTCACTGAGGTAATTAAGCCTATTCAGTTAATATTAAGCCAGATGTAAAAGATTTCAGTAAGTTAGAGAGCACATAAGATGCAGCACACTTGTCTTTTCAAAGGCACCTGCTGATAGTTACCACTGTGTAAGTGCAGCATTGGATATTCCACCTTAATTCCCAATGGAAAAGGAGACAGTTGCCTTAAGCTAATTATTTTTTTCTCCTTTGTCACTTCAGACCTGGCTCATCACATCCACTGAAGAATATCACAGTCCATTTGATTAACAGCTTCCTTGCAGAAGCACTGCAGCAAAGCTCAGCTACTGACACAGAGCGTGATACTTTAGCTTGCCATACTCACCCAGTTTCTCAGGCTCTGCTCATATTAGAGACCTTCTCCCCACCTCAACCAGCACCCAGCAGTCAGCGCTCAAGCTGAAACCCAATACAGGGCACAGAAGCTACAGCTGCCAGCAAGTCTCTCTCCAACAGGTATATGCTGACACTGCAAAACTGGGATTGCTGCTCCACAGAGGACTCTCCCTCAGTGAGGTCTAAATCAAATTTTCCAATACCTTTGCCAGGTGACACACTGGCACATCCTCAAGTGTAAGCTCTGTCCCTCAACACATCTCTCCCCGTGCTTCCTGTGGCTCTCATCCTACACGGCACCCCCAGCATCTTCCTCCCTCGCTCATCCCTCAGCCTAGCACACCCACTGCTGCACACTGTCTTGGGGTACCCCACATCTCCGAAACCAGAGCAAAGGTCCCATGTTCAGCACCCCACAGCACAGGAGAGGGAATTCATAGCCTAAGCACAGAGTTTCCCAGTTCCCCATGACACCTGGCTTCTCTACATGCAGAGACTCACATCAGCGGGACTTCCACAGGCTGAGTCTGTACTGCGTAGTGCTGCTGCCATTTGACCTTATCAAAGCATCCTGCAGTCCGAAGCCTCTCTCCCTGCAGGCCCCTCCAGCTTGCTATGTTCTGTGCCACTAGTCATGTTGGTACAAGGGAGAAGAGTGCCTGAATGAAGCACACAGAGCCCCATCTGCTCTAGCACCAGCATCACATGAGGTTACATGACCTGAACCATAGCAGCACCAAGGAGGAATATGCATCAAGGTATGGGACAGAGGGAGACTGAAGACTGGAGCCTTCACATGGGCCACAACTGGCCACAAAATCCACACAGGAATCTTTCCTGTTGCCTGTCACGCATTCAACGTTCCCATCTACACTTATCCCTCTTCCTCCTCTGCCTTGACTCTGGTCCCAACAGATGAGCACACCAAGATTGCTCGTAACTCCTACGCAATCCCTAAGGGACCCATTTCTGCAAAAGGTCTGGATGAAAACTCTTCCCATTGCTTCCTTCAACAAGGGAACCACGAAACCCCCTGGAGTCAATTCTCTGTCAGCATGCAGCCGCACAAAGTCCATCCTTCCATTCAAGTAGCATCACCAGAGCTAACTGGAGGCATAACCTGGGGAAGAACCAACCTTTTACTCAGCAAAAGTCACCTGCCAAGAGACAAACAAAGATCACTTTTCCTGAAACACTTAAGCACTGGTGCCATCTGGGCCAGGCGGGCTATCGGCACATGTCTGCAGCATGGAGAAAGACACAGTCATTGTTTCACCCAGCAGCTGTGTTTCCTGCATTATCAGACCTGGACACATGTAAGCTTGCTGCTATCGATATCAAAAGAGAAGTGCTTTTGGAATTGAAGCATGGCAGAGCAGCACTCCTGTAAGTGACACATCCGAAAACGTCATCGACAAAAATTACTATAAGCAATAGCAAAGAGTAACAAAAGTGCTGAAGGCAACAAAGGTGGTCTCCCAGACATTGCCAGGTTTAAGCAGCAAGCTGTGCTGAAAGGATCAATGAAAACCATTACAAGCAAATAAGCTCAGCGAAGACTTTCCCATCTACAGAACACCAAGAAAGAAAACAATGAATTTAAAGAGGAAAAGCCTCAAATCGATACACTCCAACACGGTAGTGGAAAAAAACCAACCCCAAAGCCACTGCCATCTACCACCCAGTTATGCCTACATGTACTCTGTGAGTACTCAGAGCAGAAGCAAACCACGCTCCCTGGATTTTAAAGCTGGCCCACCACACCACTGCACTGAAGCTGAACTCTATTCAAACAGACTGAACTTAAGCTTGGTTTTGGGAAGATCTGAAAACTCAGTGTAACTAACAGGAGAGCACCAACACTCCCTCTCAATTGATGCTGCTGGTTCAGGGGTACACAAGAATCCTCAGCAAACATGACTTCAGCCATCAGTTGCTGCACCCTCCACTACTGATTAACAAGAGTAAATAAGGACAATGAAAGAGCTCACCATTGTTTCAGTTCCTGTTATTCGTTGCAATTTCTACCATGCATGCATTTTTCACTGCTCAGATTAAAAGGAGTGACCAGTTTTTAGACTGCAGTAAAAAAAAAGTAAAGCTGTAGTTTTTAGACTATTTTTCCTTTAATGTCTTTTCTACTGCCACTAAAACTTACAAAGACAAGAGCGTCTCCAGTGCACACTTTCCAGGAACCCAATGGAGCCAGCATCACAGGACCAGTTAATCTTCTCCCAAACAGATAATCTATTCAATGACACCAAGAATCACTTGATAACATATCATCTTCCCTTAGCAAAGGCAGAAGAAACTAAGCAAATCATCACAGAGGAGTTCAGGCTGTAAGTGACCTCCTCCAGCTCAAAGCAGGATCAGCAGGGAGGTGAGACCAGCCTGCCCACGCCTTTATCCACTTGGAGCACCCAAAGCAGGATACTACCTAACCTCTGCGGGCAACCTGCTGCAATGCTTGACCGTCCCCATGCAGAGGGCAGCTCTCCCGTGTCCAAGCAGAAACCCTTCGGTTCCAATTCATGCCCCTTGTCTCCTGAGCTCCCACCACGTCCCCCTGTGAAAAGCCTGGCTCCCTTTTCCTGGTAACAGCCTGACAGATCTTCAAGGCTACAATTAGGCCCTGCTCAAACCTTCTCTAGGTTTGCCCAGGCCAGGTAGCATGGGCATTAACAGGGATGATGAAACCTTGGAACTTACTCAGGGACACAATACATCATCAGACACTCACCTACCCGCAGCGCACCTCTGCCTGATAGATCCCAGGCTAGCAGTCAATCTTTCTCCATTTGAAAACCTACAAGACTTCCAGCCGCAGAGCAGATTCACACACTCAGAGGCTGAAAGAAAGAAGTGCTCCTCTTTGGTATCTTCCCTGTCATCTCCACAGGAGCTGACTTGACCCACAGAGGTTAACAATCTGAAAATTACTGCTCCAGGCCCATCAGAAAGTATTGATTTCAGGCAGAGACCTTCACCTAGTAATTGCTATGGGCTGCGCAAGACATTATTCTAAATATGCTTTCAGGTCTAAAAATAATTAAGTCCAGATATGTGACAAGTGGAAGGATGGACAGGGAGAAAGGCAAAGAGTAACAAAGTGCAGACTGTTTCCTTCTGAAATGTAAAAAGTAGGTTGACTTTCCCCTTCTCAGTCCTCTTATTCCTCTACTCCAACTTCATTACAACAAATTAATACAGGACATTTTGGTTACAGATGTGAGCGAGTGCAAGGTCGCTAGCAAACAAAACACACAGGGAGGACTCTGGAAAAGCTTTTACTGTGCCTACAGCTCAATGCTCATCCTATCTGCAACCTGACAATCCAACAGTTACAAATAGTCCCTCACAACAATTTTCAGATGCATAAACAATTATATTACACATAATTGCAGAGGAGGACATGTGTAGCATCGTGGCTATTGCTTAACAACAAAACATCTGCTGAAGTCACACTTATTTTCCCCAGGATGAACCCAAGACCATTCTTTTAACGTAACAGAGGAGCACTGGGGAACTGGAGGGGAGAACTGCTGCACCATGTTCTTTACCTTACATGCACACTAACATAGCACTTAATTGCCAAGAAAACTCTCTCTAACATTAAACTCCAAGAATATGAGACCTATCTGTCTGTTTCTAACTCTCAACCAATTGAGGTTAAGAGAAAATTAGGAACTAATTTTTAAGTTATGAGAGCAAGGAGGTCATATCTTAGTTATAACCTGTTTTTCTCTACCAATTCATTACTTAAAATTAACCCTGCTCGTTCATGAGCTCAGCAGCAAAGTAACTTGCAATATTATTTTTATATTCTAAAGAGAACTAGCAACAAGAACTGCAGTTTGACCCTCACAAGTTTTCTTGTGGTTCACAACTGAAGTCTGGCCCAGTTGAAAACCAGCCTCTAGTTTTGTGTTTGTCAGAGCAGCCAGTTGTCTAAATACCAGTCCTGGATTAGACAGAACAAATGTAGTCACCCCTAAAACATAACTCCAGGTACCTTGGTGCAGATAACATTATTATTTTTCTTTATATTACCCTGTAATTTCAGGTTTAGCCACAGCATTCTTCAATTACTGACTGGCAGCATTCAAAATATGGACAACGTTCTCCATGGTGTTTTATGAGCCTCAAACTTTTCATCCGCCTAAGCAAGGCTTCTTATACCTCACCTCCACACAACTGGTATCAGGGCTTCGGCTGAGCTCCAAATTTCCCTGGAGAAAAAAAAAAGGGTCACCAAAACATTTTCCTATGGCATCTCCCTAACTTCCATGGTATCTTGCACTTACAACAGTGCACGTTGTTTTGCTTCCTTTTCCTCTCCCCTGCAACAGAACAGTCCTGCTTCCAGAAACGTGGCGAGTAAGCACAGCCATCACTCATGTACTAATACGACTATCAAAGCCTCCTGTGATGCCACAATGTTTAGGAGTTTTAAAACAACTGAAAGAAATCATGTTACAAATACTACCAGCTATTAGTATGTACCACAATCCTTACACAAAGCTCACACCGCACCGCCACTAACTACACTGCCCTATTATGGCAGAGACAAAAGAAACCCCAGCAGAGAACTGCAGAAAGGTTGTTACCATTTGCTTTTCTCTAAAGAACTGAACAAAAAAATGCATTTCAAATCACCTACCAAGTCACTTGCGATCTTTCAGGGAGGAAAATGAAAAAAATAATTAGGACCCCAGTTGGAAAAAGAGTTAAGCAGTCCAAAAGTAAGCCAAAGCATCACTGAACTTTGAATCAGACCATGCATTTCACTGTTAATGATTCTATATATATTAATTTCTCTACCTCTACCTGGAGATCTGTGAAATACCTTTCTCTTTTTTTGCTTGCTGCAAGAAGAAAGCTGAAAAGTCACCCCAGCAAACACAGAAAGCCCTGCTTGAACACAACCCCTCCTCCCAGAAAGAGATCAAAAGAGTACCAACTTGAGCAGGCGGCTGGTTAAGCAATCACATTTAACTTCCAAGCAACAGATCTGCCACTGATTCCTACTCAAGCAGGTACCTGGGCTTTGTTCTAGTTTGACTGTGTCACAAATCCCACCCTGAAAGACCCCTTTACACTGCAAGTGATGGAGTTTAAGCGAGAAATTAATTTGAACTGCAAGACCAGCATCTCAGGGACTTTGTGTCTTCAGAAAGTTCTCTCATGAACAAAATGCAACACAGGCTCCTTGCTTGCCTACATTTTTGAGGCTTTGACTGTTTTTAAAGCTAAAAACCAGTCAAGAGTCACAGAGGTGGAAAAGACCCCAAACACCTCCCGGAGAACGACACCATGAACTGGCAGCTCGAAGGCAAAAGCTACCCGGCTTCAGCGGATCACTGAACGCAGACACACGCACTGTTCCGAGCTCGACTCCAAGGATGCACGAACCTTTTGTTTTCTAGGTGACAAAGTGATTCAACCACATCAGGTTCAACTTCAGCCCTCGCACAACCTTCTGCCGAGACGGCAGTGACGTCAAAAATACTCAAAGCTTTCTCACAGTCACGGTCCCCCTTTCCCAGTACGCAAATTATCACCTCCGCGTTCATCCCCTCTCCCCCCCCCACCCCGCCCCACGATGGCAAGACATGCCAAAGCCAGGCAGCAGCACCGCGGAGCACCGGGCTCGGTGCCCGGGGAGAAGTCCCGGTGCTTCTGGATGTCACGGCGCTGGCAAAGCCTTGAGCACGCCGGAGTGGGGCCGGCACGCCGGCGAGGAGCCGCTCGCTGCCGCAGGCTGGGGCCCCCGGAGGTCCCGCCAGGCTGAGGA
>VZTU01005192.1:83002-97067 GCA_013400835.1 Zapornia atra
CGCCCCCCGCTGCCCTCCGCCCCCGCCCCTGCCGACTACGGCTCCCGGGGGGCGCCGCTGCAGGCCCCTCCCCTCCCGTGAGGCGCCGCGATCTCGCGAGAGGCAGCTGGGCGGGAGACGCCGCGGCCGTTCCCCAGCCATGGCCGAAAGCCGCCCTCCCGGCCGCCGCAGCCTGAGGCGCAGCGGCCGGTACCCTGCGCGGGCAGCGGCGAAGGAGGCGGAGGGGGTGCGTCGGCCTGGCTGCGGAGTGTGCGGGAGGGGGAGGGTCGCTGTCGGGTCCGTCCGCCCCGCGGCAGCGCTCGGTGTGAGGGGGAGGCGGGGCCCGGGCGCGGAGGACGCTCCTTGCACGGAAACACGGGCGGGACCCCCGGAGCCCCGTGCCCGCCGGGTAGCCGGGGCCGTGCCAGCCTTGCGGCCCCGCTGTGGTTTTCTTCCGTTTCCGCGGGTGGCTCGGTTTGGGCGAGGGCTGCGAGGGGCCAGGGCCGTGCTCTCGCGTCCCTCGGGTTGGTTTGCCCGCGGTGAGAGCTGGGCGGCAGAGCCCGCCTCGGTGATCCGCCCCTGGGACCGAGCTTCTGCCCAGGAGTGAGGAGCCAGCCGCCTCGGCGCCATTCCGGGGGCTTGGAAAGTGTTTTGTGTTAGCTAGCTTTTATTTTCATGAGAAGGTGAACGATGAGAGCTCTTGCTGTCCGAGCCGCCTGTAACGGCGTGCGTGTCTCTGCCTTGTGCCTTCAGAGCGTGTTGGGCTCAGGGAAGGCGAAGCGCTCTCGCAGAAGCATCTCGGCGAAGCAGAGGCCGGCTGCGTTCCCTGACCTCAGCAATGACACGCCACGGCTTATGCTCAAGAGAATCATCCAGACCCGTAAGTATCCGGCCGCTGTTTTGGTGGTGCTGAGAATAGGAAGTGTTGTTTTGTGCCTTACTGTGCTTAGCCTGCCATGTGGAGCAGAAATCCAGACCAGTGCCTGGCTGGTTTATGCAAAACAGTGGCAGCCGAATGAGGTCACACAACACAGCTCTGTGTCAGAGACCAGGTCTTCGGTCTTCTGATCCCCGTGAACAAACGTGTAGCCCTCCTGCTGCCTTTAGCTGCAGGATCACATATAAATCGTTGCAAACTTCAGCTCAGCTCTGCTGCAGCATGCGGAACCTCTGTGCTGCCGTTTGTCACTGTATGTGCCAGGAGTTTTCACCCCAATAGCTTTCCCTGGGTCTTTATTTTCATTTGCATAACATAGTGTAGATAGAACACTGCTGCATTTTGGCACTTTTGCTGGGTTGAATGTGGAAAGTAATATTTTGGTTTGTTGGCAGAACCTCAAGTTTCACCTCTAGCACCTGCAATATCTAACCATGAAGAAACAGAAGAGGCTCAATCAGAGCTCCCATCAAAGAGGATATCCAACACGTAAGTAATTTGGGGTTTTGGTTTGCGTTTACTTTTATTTTTTTATATGGCCACATATCACTGCAGTTCCTGTGACTGGGGAGTGGGAGCTCTTTTCTGGTGATCAGTGCTGCTTTCTGTGAGGTGGGATTTTCAGAAAAACCTCTCTGGCTTTAGAAGTTCTGTAGGAACCCCTGGGACTGGGCGGGCTGGATAGTATGTACCGCAGGTTTGCGCTGAGCCATCTTCTCTTAAATGCAGGCTTTTAATATCTTTCTTGCTGTGGAAGTGCTGGGCACAGTAAGCTTCCTGCTGAGAGCCTGCTCTTCTGACTTGTCTGTGATGATACTGAAACAGGAGCTCTGGGACCTCCCCAGCTGTGGGCCCTGTGCTGAGGTATAACGAGCGACTGCTGTGTCTCACACTCAGGATGCTGTAGCTTTTTACAGAGTTACTGCTTCTCCTTGCCCTTCTGTTCAGCTGGTCGGGGTACGTTCCTTCCTGTAAGGTGGCGTGGAGGTGAGGTTTGCCTGAGGCTCAGCCGCTTCTGTTAGTGATTAGCTGCCATTAATATTTTCAATTACAAGGCCTGACCGAATTGCGGAGGCAGAAGTGGTCGGCGTGAGTTTGCTTCAGCTAGCCCTGTCACCCCACTCAAAACCCCCATTCCCCCAGTCCCTGCCCCTCCCTGTGCCACAGTGAGGGGGAAGAGGGACCGAAATCATGGATAAAGTGCAGTCTGCTAAGAAGGGTGGGTGGGGGGAGCTGCTTTAAGACCTAGCCACACTTCTCATCACCCAACTCTGGTGTCACTGAGTGTGCAGGGCAGGGCCATCAATCAGAGAGTTTTCCTTCCTTTATTCTGTGTTTGAGTCTGTTCTGCCCATGACGCTGATTGTGGAATGATCTCTCTCTGGCCTGAGCTCCGCTCCTGAGCCTCTCAATATGTATCTTCTCATCTGTGCAGCTGAGAAGGGCAGTGACAGAGCAGCTTTGGTGGGTGTCTGCCCTCCAGCCAGGGCCAAACCACCAGGGTTCCACATAACAAGCCAGTGAATCTGGATCTGTAGGCTTACATTATGCTCGGAATAAGTGAAACTTAGCCACATTTCTGAAGGAGTAGGGAGTGTATTTTGTAAGGGGAAAAAACCACCTCACCCTGCGATGTTGGAGCTAAAGGATAGCAAACCCTACACTGCTGAATGCGGGCTCAGCTGTGGGAGGGACACTGCTCGAGTTCCGAGGCCATGATGTGTGGCGCTGGCAGCAGTCACTGCCTGCCTGTGACCCTTGTGAGTGGGGTTTCTGGGATTTCCCCATGAAGGAGGGAAACACCTCAGAAACTTTCTGCTCATGGTGCAGCTCCTGGTGGGATTATTGCTTGTCCATTCCATGTACCAGTGGGATACCTAATGTCACTGTGTGATGACGGCTTTCTCATCTGCACTGTAACTGTTGACAGACCTAATTGCTCCTCTGTGCTGTTGGGAGGAGAGCGCTACGGAGCTTGTTGGAAGTCCAGGCTCTCCCTTTAGCCTGACCTTGTTTCATATGTCCACTCAAGTTTTGATTCTTTTCATTAAATTTACTTGGAGGGAGGAGGGAACAGCATGTTCCTGCGTTGGGTGAGCTGATCACCATTTAGTTCCTTACTTCTGCTGCAGCAAGGAGGAATAATTGTCATTTGCTGTTCAGTGACGTTACAGGGAGCCTTCTAGGGTAGTTAATTGGTACTGCTGTCCTTTGTTAAAGGCTTGATTTGTATTGTTAGGGTGGAAATGCAACTGCCAGACCTTGTTCCTGAGCACACATCCATCGCCACATTCCATATGAGTAAGAGGAGAAAGAAACTCAGCATTTCTGAATTTGAGAGAGCAGCAGATAAACGTCTTCCCCAGAACCAAGGTGAGGCTGCGGTTGAAAATTACCTCATTCAGTGCTGCGTTTGCTGTCAACTGATTTTCATCAGCTGCAGTTTAGTTCTTAGTAACTTCTCAGCTGGGCAGTTGTATGTCTGGACGCAGGACTGCAGTATCTTCTGCAGAGAAGGTGAAAGTCCTTCCCATCAAATCTAAAATGAGCCTTTTTGAGCCAAGTTGCAGGCTTTGCCATGGCTGTATTTGATTTCTGACTCTTTTTTCCAACTTGGTGCTCATTGAGTTCTGAAGTGTCTCCAACAGAAGCAATCCCTGTTTCTCCCTCAGTTCCAGAAACTTGAAAATATAAGCAGCAGCATAATTTTGTTGCAATTATATCAATTAGGTTACAAACTTCTTCCTTGAGAAAATGCAGTCTTTTTAGTGACTGAGACCCCATCCTGGCATCTTGCTATTAATATGGCAAGAATAATATTGAGCATGAGGGCATGTGCTGTATTAAATTAACTTCAAAATAACCTTTTTGTACCCTTTCAGAAGTTGCTTACTAGAATTCTCACACTCGGTTCTTCTGAGGATTGTAGTGTAACTGGCTCTAGAAAGAGGAAGAGCTGAGGGGGTGTTCCTCCAGACCATTGTGTAGAAGGCTATTTCTCAGCTAGTGTAACTTCTCAACTAATATGTCATGATTCTTTTTTCTAGCTCAGTCAACATTGGACAGCACTATTTTGACTCGGTGAGTTTAAACTAAAATGTCTTTAACTGCAGCTGCCTTGGTTCATCACCTCTGTAGTTGGGAGGAGCAGTATGGGTACATGGGAGGAGCGGCTGGGGCACCTGGGGGTGTTCAGCCTGGAGAAGAGGACGCTCAGGGGAGACCTTATCACTGCCTACAACTACATGAAAGGAGGTTGTAGAAAGGTGGGGGTTGGTCTCTTCACCCAAGTGACAGGTGATGGCACAAGGGGGAGTCTCAGCTCCCATCTCAAAAGAGTTGCAGCATGTTGGTAGCCATACTTTGCTGTGAATGCTCGTGCTGAGCAGCTGCTTAGACTCCTCCTGAAGTCATCCTACTATCCCACCGTCATCTAGAGGGCATCTTGACTCTCAAATACTTGTTTTCCCTTTTTTTTTTCCTATTTAAAAGTCCTGAGCCTTTTCTTAGATTATAGTTGTAGCCTTCTCAAGGTGGGAGGCTGTAAATCACTCTGTTTCCTGATCTCTGCAATAGATGTGAGGTGATGCCATGAAATTAAACTCTTTGTTTAATTTCAACTGGCGTGTGTTTTGGGAAGGGATCTGTGCCATGTGTGTCATCTGAGGGTAAAACAGGAGTGTGTAAGTCAGGAAAGTTACTTAATCCCTCCTCTTGTTACAGATCTCTTCGCATGTCTCTTGGTCCCTTGGTTGCACCAGACACTGTTCAAAAGAGAGGTTTACTCCGGAGGCCGAAAAATCGCAGAGCTATTGACATGGAAGCTTTTGAAGGTGGAGTGGAACAGAACATGCTGAAGAGAAAAGGTTTCTTTTGTGTTTTTACTTCTGTGGAGGGAGGGCCTTATATAAGGTGATCTTCAGAAGCAGTTGCTGAAGCCTGGTCCGTATCTTATGATTTAAAGGAACGTTCTCAGAAACCCAGTGCATTTTGGGAGGTGAGGTTAGAATGAGGCTCAGCATCTGTATGTGCTTTGATTCTGTGCACTGTAATGTGTGCTCCACCCACGTGTGATTTATACCACAGGAGTTGTATCCTGTTTGGGATTGTGTTCAGTAACTGTAGGGAGATGGTTTGGGATGGAAAGGTGGGGATGATGAAGTTTGATCTGCAGAGGGTGAATAAAATTTGGTGGAATGACTTAAATTTTGAATGATGCAACTTGGTAATAAAAGTGTGTCCTTATGATCTTGATCAGTTTTTCATATAAAACTAGTTTTAAAACTTTATCTGAACAGCACAGGACTATCTTGTGGACTCACAGACAGCATCTGGGATTCAAACAGCCACACTGACGAGCGATGTGGAAATCATGCTGAACAACACGGAGCTCTTTGTTCAGCCTCAGCTCGATGAACAAAGCCAAAACAAGCTCTCTGCTCCTGAACCACAACTATTGGATTCAAAACCTTCAGCACAGAGAAGCAAGATTTCTGATGCAGCTCCGGAGGAAGCAGGGCTGGCAGGCCTGGTATCCAGTGTGGGCTCAAATAAGAGAAGGACCCAGAGTTACTCTGAGGGTCCTGATCGTGAGCATGTTGACAGAACAACTCATGCATCTCCAAGAACACCCACAAAAGAACAAGCAGATAAGCAAGATCATTCCCAGCAGTTGAACCCTATGGAGCAGCTTTCTGTTACTGAAGAGGTGGTGGTTAGCAGTGAGTACTGTGGCTTAGGACTTGGGGCTTAGCAGGTGTTATCCAAAATCACAGACTGTTTGAGGTAGGAAGGCACCTCTGGAGGTTATCTTCTCCAACCCCTCTGCTTGAGCAGGGCTGCTGTGTCCAGGTGGTTCTTATGTGTCTCCAAGAAATGAGAGTGCGAACTGGAAATGAGACTGGAACAGGTAGCCTGTTCCAGTGCTCTGTAACCCTTACAGTGAAGAAATGTGTGCTTGTGTTCAGACAGGCTCCTGTGTTCTGTTGCTTCTTGTCCTGGCGCTGGGCACTGCTAAAAAGAGCCTGACACCAGCTGCTTTACACCCTCCCTTCAGATGCTCATGTACATTGATGAGATCCCCCTGCTTTTTCCCCAGGCTGAGCAGTCCCAGCCCTTTGAGCCTCCTAGGAGAGATGCTCTGGTCCCGTGACTGTCCTGGCAGCCCTTTGCTGGGCTGGTGGTAGTTGTAGGCTATGTAGGGAAAAGGAGTGTTTAAGTACTCCTCAGATAGCTACTTCAGTAGCTGAAGCTTTTAAAGACATGCACATCAAGTGTTCATTTATCTCCCTTTATCCTCCCTGCAAGAAGTGTGTCTGGGACGGTTCAGACCCCTGCTAGGTGCTCTCCTCTTGGGAGTGCAATCTATCTCTTCCAAAATCTTTTACTCAGGAAACCTGAGGCAATGGGCAGGAGAATCTGAGCCCAAACTCGGTGTGTTGTTAGACTTGCAGGAAAAAGAAATCCGATTTCACACGATCACCCAAAGTGAGAATAGCTGTAGAGATGGCAGATTGGCAGAGCTCTGCCTGCTGAGAAGTAAAATCCCTTTGCTGGGATCTGGCCAGCACCCTAATTGGGTGGCTGTGGAGCAAACACAGAAGTTGTGCATTTCTGAGCCGTAAAATTTTGGAAAGGAACAGCATCTGCTTCCCTTGGTTATAGCTTATGCCCGTTGCGAGTTTACTTGAGTTACACTGCATGCTGGTGGTTGGTTGGGGGGTTTCTGTAGGTAAGATTGATGATAAAATGTCCTATTTTAACTACAGAGCATCATGCAAGTGCTGGACACTCTAAACATTTGGAGGAGCAGCTGACCAAAACAGGAGAATCCCAGATAACCAGGGCACAGGATGCCACAGTTGAAACAGAAATGGCCCCTGCACAAGAAGAAGGGGTAGCAGAAGGCAGTGTTGCACCCCAAGGCTCTCCTGAAGCTGGTGAGGACAGCCTCTAATACTGAAGGCTGTCTCTAATGCCAAAGACTTCTCAAGCTGTGTTGTTGTTGTCGGTGCTGGGAGAGAAATGTAGAATGCTTTGTGTTCTGGAATCTAGGCTAAATACTGGGAAAAGATGGAACTAATTTTGGCATTTTTAAGCTGAAAGACTTAATTCTGCTCAAATAGAAACCAAACTTGCATTGGGAATAGTGCTTAGAAATAGCTAATTGTGGAAGTTGTCTTCAATTAAAATTTACTAGCAGAAGTTCCAGAATCAGGCAAAGATTGATAAGATATGGAGACCACCTGAGTGCGTTGGCAGATCAGGCTCTCCCAAGGTACTCTGCTTGAACCAGGGGCTCTGCTGCACTTGATGTGCTGCAGGAGGGCTTTGCTAAGACTTCTTCTGATATAAAAGTCTTTACTGAAGGAAGTTTATTTAAATGGAGCTCAGATAAAAATTTCACTCAGATCTCAGAGCTTCTCTACATTACCAAGTGCTATTTTTTTCATGTGACCTCAGCACACCTAGGTGTAGCAGAGGGAAAAGTTGAGGATTCATCAGAGCTTTAACTTACCTAGTTTAATGTATTGACATCCTAATCCTTGAAGATAGGAATGTAATAGGTGGCAATGTTGTGAAGAACAGAAAGTTGGATTTCATTCTTAGGTGTGCTCTGAAATTTTAGCTATGATACTTGTTTCAGTGACTGACTTGTCCTGTTTTACAAATCTAGAGCATGAGGTTGTCGAAGCTTTTAGAGCTGGAAGTCTGGGCAGGGGCTCTCATGCCTTTTCCTCCTCTGAAAAATCTGGGTCAAAGCCGTTAAAAGAAGCTGTTGAACAAGTGGATGAACTAGAGGACCAGGCTATCATGGTAGAATTCAGTGATCTGGTAGAAAAGCCTACTGAGGATGAAGCTGAAGACTCTCAGAGTGAAGGTAAGAAAACTCCTGCAGCAGTAGCAGAAGGCAGTTGGAGAAATTTTCCCTGCTGTCATGGTGCACAGAAGTAGCTCTTCAGAAGAGGCTGATGTGTGGAAGCCTGGCAGCTTACCCAGCCCAGCTTTCTTGAGACACCCCTGACCTTTGAGTTGGGGAGTTCTAACTCAACAGTACTTGAGGCCACTTGTAGTTGGGCTCGTCTTCTGTAACGGGGTGGGTGTGCTAGCTCTTGGGGATGGTTGTGAAGTTTACACCATACTGAACCTGCTGGATTCTTGGGCTGCACTCAGCTTGCAAGGGAAGCTGGCAGGCAAGGAGCCCTCTGTGACCGCAGCTCCTCCAGACAGGTGGCTGCTCAGAGTTTCAGTTCTCTTTAAGGTGGTTTTCTTTCCTGCTCTCGCTTGTTGTGAAGGGAAGAGGGTCAAGAGTGAGGTTTGAGGATGCAGGTTAGGCTTGGAGCAACCTGCATGAGTAGCTCACAGCAAAGCAGAGGTGAGGCACTGAAACAACCTGACCTTAGCTCAGGGGAGTTGATGAAGAGCTGTAAGTATGGGTGATGCTCAGACTGGCCCGTGTCATCTGAACACAGGGATGAGCGGAGCAACAAAATCAGGAGAATTTCCTGCTCATGTAGCAGGCTGGCCATGAGCTAGCTGGCTGCTTTGAAGCTCTCTCTGGGAAGAGGAGCTGCAGCAGAAGCACTGGCCAGAGGGAAACAGGCGGTGGGGTGGGTGGAATCACTGCAGCCAGTGTTATGTTGGTTTGGGGTGCTGTGGAGCCACAGCCTGAGCAGATGTGTGGAAAGCTGGCTGGCTTGTCACAGGGACTCTGAATACAAGAGTTCAGATACTCAAGTACTTCCCCTCCCTCCCCCTTTCTAGAGCTTTCCATGAAGACGCCCGCGTTTGTCCGTGCTGCAGCCTACAAGCCACTGCTGTCAGATCCACGTCCGACAAAGCCCGCAACTCCCAAGTAAGTATGTGCCGCCTTTGGAGGGGCCTGGAGGTGTCTGGGGGTGTGAGTGCCAGGGGCAGGGTGCAGAGCCTAGCTCTGTCAGTTTGGCTTTGTTGGCTGTGGTGGTGAGTGAGCAGTTGTGAAGCCTTTCGTTCATTTGCTGCTTCAGCAGTTGAATATGGAGCTCTGTCAAGTGAAGGTCAGTCCTCTGCCAGGGCTGCTCTGATGCTTCGAGTCTCCAGTGACTGTTCACTTCATGTTTTTCTTGTGTGGAAGGCCAAAACCCTTTTCCTAGGAGTTTTTCTACTTGGAGCTGTAGACTCCAGTCTGGGATGCTTCTGTGGAAGGAGCTGTATCAGGGGAGGAGCTCTGGTGAGTTGTCTCCACAGACAGAACTTGTGGAGCATGCCCTGCAGACAGGACTCTCCTGTTTGCAGACAGAGGTGGCCTGTGGATGCATCAGACTCTGTTCCTGGAGAGTGGAAGCTGCAGGGCTGGAGTGAAAACTGCCTTTTATGTATCAGAGAGAACTAGAGTGCTGATGGATTGTTCTGCTTGCAGGCTCAGAGAACTTCAGTGTAGATTGCCTCTCCCCGGTCATAATGCCATGGGGGTGTTTGCAAACCGTACCTTGTGGGTTCTGAAGAATAGGGAAGGGGGAAGAATTAAGAGCTCGAAGTAGTTCTCACCCCTTCAATCTCAGCCTGGTGTTCTGTACCTCTCCAACATGCTTTTTGTTTGATGGGTGAATTCCCATTTTCCCTCCCAGGTCCCTGCTGCGGCCTAAGCCAGTTCCAAAGAGATCGGGAGCCTTGCGGAGGAAGAAGTGTGAGCCTGCAGTTGCCAGTAGTTTGATAAAGAAGATATTCAGCCATTATGTGAAAATGCCAGTGGCCAGAGATTCCTTCCAAGCCATTGAAAAATGGTAAGCAGCAACAAAGCGTGCCTCTTCCCACTCTGTTTAGCCTGTTGTTTCCGTTCTTTGGTGTCCTGAAATAACAGCCCTCTCAGGAGCGCTGCGGACAAGCTGACAGCGCTCCGGTTCGGCTGGGCAGAGTCACGGGAGGTCTGATGGAAACAGGAACAGGACCGGGTGCTTTTTGCTGCTGCTGGGGCACCTGTGACCCACTCGACCTTGGGTTTGTCCCAGCCAGTGCGAATCGCCGCACTGGCGGTGCAGAGATCCTTCGCTCCCGCCGAGAGTGGGGGGCTCTGGAGGGTTCTTCCCCTGCAGCCTTCCCTGTCAGGCTGCGTGTGACCTGCACAGCGCGCTGCTCTAGTGCAACCGGTGCTGCAGGGTTACACGCCCCACAGCCTGACTTGATTTCCCTCCTCTGTCCTCCTTCAGCTCCGAGAAATACTTCAGACAGCTGAGCAATGATCTGGAAGCTTACAGCAGCCATGCAGGGAGAAAGACGGTGGAGATGGTTGACCTGGAAGTCCTGATGAGAAGGTAAAAGGCGGGTTGTTGTTAGCCCCTAGTAGCGTTCGGTGCTGCTCCGATGGCCTCGGTGCCAGGGTGTGTGCTGGGAGAGGAGGGGGCTGTGTGCGAGGGTGAAGCGGTTATGGCCGGGAAATGAACGGTAGGAGCAGCAGGGTAAGGATAAGGACGAGGTTCCTGGAAAAGCTGACTCCAAGGGTTCAAAGTGTGACAGCTCCTCGCTGGAGCAGGAGCTGGAGGCTGCAGCCTGGCAGGCTGGGGCTGGCCTCCCCTGCAGCTCTGTTCCCCTCCCAGCCGCCTCTTGGAGACCCCGTAGGCTGCCTGCCCTCCCAGACAAACTGTTCTTAGAGCATCTCTGCTGCTGCTCTTCTCCTCAGCTCCCATGTCTCACGGCTGAACTTTGTCCTGGGACCAAAACCCTGAGGGATTTGTCCTTGTAAAACTCTGTGAGGCCTGAAACAAAGTCATCGCTCCTCACTTCACATCATTGGTGCAGGTCTCCACTGCTCAGGAGCTGTTGCTGTTTCATGAATAAGAACGGTATTTCCACATGGAGAGCACAAGTAAATGCTGCTTTTTGTTCTTGCTACCAGCCCAGGAGAGGCTGATTTTTTTTCAGGCTGCTGAGCTAAATGGTGAGCTAGAAAACTACATTTTCTAGCTGGAAACCGCCAGCCACCTCTGGAGTGGGCATGTAAAAAAACCTGCTGGGTAGTGAGCTGTTTGTTGTGTTCCATCATTCTGTGCCTGTCCTGGGAGGGCAAGTGGATTGTGAGCTCAGTAGCCACGAGCTTATACTTTGGTAAGGGTCAGCACAGCGCAGAGCTCTATGGGAAGCTGCTCTGCAGGAACTCCTGCTCCGGTCTCACACGTAGGCGAGCTGGTGCACTTGGCCTAGTGCATCCCCAGGGAACTGGCCTGCAGGTAGAGCCTGTAGCTTTTCCATCACAAGCAGCGCAGCATTTCAGCCAGTAAATGCAAAAATGTCACTGCAAGGAAACTTCACAGCCTTTCTATGACCCAAGTTTGAGGGGAAAAGCTCTTTGCTAATGATTCTCTGTTTCTGCTCTCTCTTTGAACCCAGACAAGGGCTGGTGACAGACAGGATGCCGTTGCACGTGCTGATAGAGCGCAACCTCCCTCTGGAGTACAGGAAGCTCCTGATTCCAGTTGCTGTGAGTGGAAATAAAGTGATCCCCTGCAAATGAGCATGCTCTCCCATCAGCACTGGCCTGGGCGGGCGGCCCCCTCACAGTGGCTGCTGTAACTCAGGGTGTAACTGCTCCACCTGACACCCTTCCGCATGTAACTAGTGGGGCAATAACCAGCCAACAGATGTTCTCCTGACGTGAAGTGGGTTGTGCCATGGCTGTCCGGCAGCCTGCTGGGCCTCACCAACCACTATCACAAGTAATTTACCGATCCCCAGGATTTTTGTTGCCTCTGAATACTTGTACAGCTGTAACAAATAAAATAGAGTCTGCATTCTGTGTGGTGGGGATGCTGCTTGTGGCAGTGGGCTGAAAAAGGGACTTTAATCCTGGGGACTTGTCCCCCTTTTGTAGCATCACGAATAGATCGCGGTCCCTCTGCGACCACAGCTGTGGCTGTGTAAGCTGATCCGGGGGAATACAAGTTACACTTGCTGCTTGCTAATTTCCCATTATATATAGAGAGATATGTAAATAAAGTAAATTAAGGCCGTTGGAGAGGTGGTATTTGTGGGCCCATGTGCAGGAGATGGATTCAGCTGGAGTTGGCTGCGTGCATTTGGTATACCCTGTGTCAGCCAGCTCCAGATGGACTCACCGCTGGCCAGAGCTGAGCCTCTTGCTGACACCGGAGCTGCCTCTGATCATACAGTTAAGAAAAGGTAAAAGCTCTGTGCAGCAGCTCTGGGAGGGAGGAGTGAGGAGGAAAACACAAGCAAAGCAGCCCTGCAGCCACAGAGATCCGTAAGGGCGTGGTGCCGGAGCAGAGATTTCCCCAGCACCTGGGGCGAGCAGGTGGATGTGTCCTGTGGGGGCTGTCCCCATGGTGGGGAGCCCACAGAAGCTGGTTTGCTGGTGGGGGCCTGTGAAGGACCCAGGCTCCCAAAGGAAGCAGCTCCCAAAGGAAGCAGCTCCCAAAGGAAGGGCTGTTGGGGAACCCTGCACTGAGGCCCAGCAGGAGGAAGGAGCAGCAGATACAAAGCATTATGGCCTGACTGGGCCCCTTTGCTCCCCATCAGCAAGGACATAGTTAACAGCCTGTGAAGTAGCAGGGATGGGGGCAGATCTGTTTAGTTTTGTCCCCATGGGGGACCAGGCTGGAGCAGTCTGGGCCTGAGAGACATTCTGTGTTTTATGACTGCACCCATAGCAGTGACCCACGCTGGGGCAGCTGGGGAAGAGCTGAAGCCCCATGGGAAAGGACTCATGTTGGAGAAGTTCCTGGAGGACTGTCTGCCTTGGGTGGGACCCCATGGTGCAGCAGGGGAAGGGGGTGAGGAATGAATGCCCCACCCACCCCGGCTAAGGAGGGAAACAACTTGTGAGGAACTGACTGAAACCTCCATTCCCCCAGTCCCTGCCCCTCCCTGTGCCACAGCGTGTGGGGGGGTGAAGGGAGTGAAATCATGGATAAAGTGCAGTCTGCTGAGAAGGGCGGGTGGGGGCAGCTGCTTTAAGATCTGGCCACACTTATCCCCCGACTCTGGTGTCACTGGGTGTGCAGGGCAGGGCCATCAATCAGAGAGTTTTCCTTCCTTTATTCTGTGTTTGAGTCTGTTCTGCCCATGACGCTGATTGTGGAATGATCTCTCCCTGGCCTGAGCTCCACTCCTGAGCCTCTCTCTATCTTCTGCCCTGTCTAGCTGGAAAGAGGAGTGATAGAGTGGCTTTGGTGGGCGTCTGGCCTCCAGCCAGGGTGTATTTTGGTGTATTTTGCTATAATGCCCTGTCAGTATTCCTTCCCCCTCCCTTTCCTGTCCCAGTAAACCCTCCTTATCCCAACCCACTAGGTTTGCCTTAGGGAATAACCCTGACTCCCAGCCTGGAGATCAAGTGGTTCTTTATTTGCAATCCTGGCCATCTGCTCGCCTGGGCTCCCGTGTCTCCTCAGCCCACGGTGGGGTGCAGAGGCTGCTGGCCCCCCTTGCTGCGTGTGGGTATGAAGCACCCCACGTCTGCTCAAAACCTGCAGCTTTGAGGGTACCCTAAGGCTATTGCTGGGGTTAAGGAGAGACTCGCTACGGCTGCCTGTGCAAGGATTTGCTGGCAGACAGGCACAGCAGCATCGTGACATCGGAGGGATGCCAGGCACGGGCAGAGCTCTTGCCTGAACTGCTTGCTGGTGAGGGATCTGCTGTTTGTGCTGTCATGGGCAGCCAGCTGCTGTTGCAGGTCAGAAATGATCCAATTCTGGCTGTGGTAGTGGTCTTCACTCTCCTGGGAAGCAGACAGAGGTTCACAGATCAGTAACGGCCCCATCTGCTCCATCAAGAGGGAAGCAAAGCTGCAAAGGGACCGTGCTCACTTCGAAGGGGGCAGTGATGAGCGGCTCTTAGTGCTTTACAAATAATCGAGCTGCTTCTCCAACAACCTGCAGTGAAGCAGATGTCCTGCTGCCAGAGCGCTGGGGTCGGGGGTGAGAATGGGGCTGGGGCAGAGGCTCAAGCCAGCACATCTGGGACAGCACATCTGCACCCTCAGGTGCACCCCCTGCATCACCTGGAGTGGCAGCAGCCTCCTTGCCTGTGTGGTCATGCTTGCTCCCAGCCACCTCTCCCTTCACACGCAAGACACACGTAGGTGTAAGGAGAACTGGGGGGGGCTGCGTGTCCGTTATGGGAGGGGGGACGATGTGGCCTGAGGGAAACTGCAGTTACCAG
>VZTU01005195.1:2139-19713 GCA_013400835.1 Zapornia atra
GAGGGCTCTGGCCTGGGGGGATGTTGGCCTAGAGGGAGCCTGGCCCTGGGGGAGGGTCTGGCCCTGGGGGGGTCTGGTCCTGAGGAGAGCCTGACCTGAGACATCTGGGCCTCGGGAAGGGGTTGGCCTGGAGGGGACCCTGGCCCTGGGGATAGCATGGCCCTGCGGTGAGCCTGGCCCAGAGGGGTCTTGGCCTGGCGTGGGTGTTGTGGCCCTGGGGTGGCCGTGGCCCAGGAGGAGGCCGGCCATGGGACTGGCCCCGAGGAAGGGTCTTGGCCTCAGAGGGCCTGGCCCTGCCATGAACTGGAAACCCACTGGATGTCTGGGCCCAACCCTGATCCTCCTGTGGAGAGTGGGGTGCAAACTCTGGTCCTGCCTTGGTGGGGCTTGGCCCCAGGGTGAATTGGCAGCCCCTCCAGCCCATGAGGAGCACAGCCCTCCTGGGAAAGCAGCAGCTGATCACCAGGGCATCAGCCAAGGCCACTGTGGGAGTGTGCAGCGCAGGGGGCACCACTCTCCCAGCATGGCACAGGCTCCTCTGGGGACAGGAACTGTCCCAGGGGAACCCCCCCATCATTTTTTGGGACTCTCAGCTCAGTTCCACACCCAAAGACCAAAGCTGGTGGGGCCAAACTAGGATGCACCAGCCCCCAGCACTGGGCTCTCACTGAAACCAGCTTGTTGGAACCATGGGGTATTGGATAGGAACAGTTGTTGGTGGTGAAATAAACACTTTTTAAGAGAAATTGTAGCTGGTGATGAGTGAGAGCTGCTCACACCCCGTACTGGAGAGCTGCCTTTCCCCAGGAGCAGTCTCTGGGATTCAGTTACACAGTGCAGAGCTCTTGTCAATGTTTTTATTGATTCAGGCACATTCCCAGCCTTGCCTGTGCTGGCAGCTGTTGGCACTGCTCCTTGGGCTTGGGTTTTTAAACTGAGCAGACCTTTATTTCCGTGAAAAATGCCATATGGAGCCCGCGGCCTCACGCGCTCCTTGGCTGGGTCACCACTTGGCAAGGTGAGTGAGTCCCTCCCCATAAATGCAGGTGCAGCTCCTTCCCCTTCCAGACACCTCTGGCGACACCAAAGGTACGTCCTGCTCCCCTCTCTCCCTGTGCCCCTCTAGCTTCTCTTTCCTACATGCCTTCTCCAGCTCAGTTTGGTTTCATCAAGAGGCTCGGTTGGAGCTGAGCCTGGGCGCAGCTCACAAGCATTGCCCAGGATGGATACGATCTATAGGTGCCCCTCTACAGGACTCGTGGGGTTTTGGGGTGGTTTGTGGCATCACCCCATCACAGCATTACCAAATCGTGGCACTGCCAAATAGACGCGGTATCGACCGGAGGTGTTACAGCCACCAGCGCCTGCAGCTGCAGCCAGGGTGCAAGCAGGGGAAGCGTTGGACTGGAGCAGCTGCCTAGAAGAATTGAGCAGGGGAAGGGAGGAACCTCTTCCCCAGGCCGGGCTTCAGGGGTGCCAAGGCTGGAGAGTTTGGTGGTTGTCCTAGCCTATCTCCCTCCCCGGGGCTGCCAGTGGGGCTGGGTGCTCGCAGCGCCTGGGCTGGGATCCGAGGCACTGGTGAAATATTACCCCAGGGAGCCGAGCGCCACGGGAAACCCTTCCCAAATTCTTCTTGCCGTGGGTGGGAGCTGCTGCGCTGCCTCAGCAGGGGGTGCCAGGGGACTCCAACCCGGGTGAGGATGGGGAAGGGGCAGCGCTGGGGGGGGCAGGGGTAACCTGGGTGAGGATGCTTCAGGCAGGGAAGGAGGTGGGAAGGGGTGTCAGGGGGGAGATCCATCCCTTGCTCCGTCCCAGCACAGCTGCTATGGGGTCTTCTAGGTCTCTGGGGCAGACCCAGGGAGAGGCAGAAGAGGGACAAACCAAGGGACCTCGGTGTCCCCAGCCACTGCTGGGGACAGAAGAGCTGGCCAGGTTGAGAGTGGTGAATGACAAGGAGCTGTTTTGCGTTGCCATGAGGTGGCATTTGCTCCTCTGCCAGTGAATTACCCGCTCCAGCCTCGCAGGTGATCTGGCCAGCCTCCAGGAGGGACAGGCAGGATGAAACCCATGTGAGACAGGAGCTGGCTGTCTGTAAGGGAATGCTGGTGCTTCACTGGAAAACAGATGCCTCCCAGTGAAACCAGTATGGCCAGTGGGAATACACTGGTCATCCTCGTCATCTGTGCCGGATTCCCATCCCAGCCGGGGGGCTGAGCCTATCCCTGTCCCTCTGCATGCAGGATGGCAGCCTCACAGCCAGTGCTCTTACTGCTGGTTGCAGCTCTCCTGCTGCATGTGGCCACCACGCTGAAGATCAGCGCCTTCAACATCAAGGCGTTTGGGGACAGCAAGATGGCCAACCAGACTATCTCAGATATCATCGTCTCAGTGAGTGCTGGGGGGGGAGGAGCAGTCCTGGCCACTCTGGTCTGTGGGATGAGGCTAGCTTTCTACAGGCAGCTTTCCATTTCTGCATCCACTCACCTACCAATCTACCTGTCCCTCCCTCCCCTCCTCCCTCCACCTGCCCACCAACAACCTTGGGCCATCTCCCCTCTTGCCTGTGCCCAGTCAAGGAGAAGCGATGCTCAGTGCTGCTCCTCCTCAGAACATCCTGCATGAGAGGGCCTGCTGGGATAATGGATAGTAGAGAGACAGGGGTTAGAGGACACTGTGTCACCCCATGGTCCTTCTGAGCCAGAGAACATCATCAGAGAAGCTTCCTTCCTGGCTCCTGGGTACCTGCTGCCATCCCATTGCCAGCCTGGGAGCCCTCACAGCCCAGGCCAGGTACCCACAGGTGCCCCCACAACCAGTTCCTGGCCAGTGACAAGCAGCTCTGAGCTTGTTCCCACAGATCCTGTTGGAGTATGACATCACCTTGGTGCAGGAGGTCCGGGATGCTGACCTGAGTGCTGTGAAGAAGCTGATGGACCGTCTCAACAGGTGATCCCAATGCCACAGGGCAGAGCGTGCCTGCAAATGGGATGCTGGGACAGACCCCTGCTGGCATCTGGCTGTGCTCAGCTGCAGAGAGCCTGAGGGGCGCTGGGGGCACCAGGAGCCCCTTCTCACCCTCTCCGCATCTCGCTCCCAGCGCGTCACCGCACCCATACAGCTCTCTGGTCAGCATTCCCCTGGGTCGCACCACCTACAAGGAGCAGTACCTCTTTGTCTATAGGTAAGGGGTGCTGCCAGGGCCTGGCATCCCCTGCGTCCCCCGCTGTCCCCTCCTCCAGCAGCCCCCGAAGGAGGTCTCAGCTGCAGGAGTGGTGCCAGGGGCTGCCCTGATCCTCTACCCCAGGTCAGACATGGTCTCTGTGCTGGGAAGCTACTACTATGATGATGGCTGTGAGTCCTGCGGGACAGACACCTTCAGCAGGGAGCCCTTCATTGTGAGGTTCTCCTCACCCACCACACGTGAGCAGAGCTGGTGTTGGAGACTGCCCGGGCTTGGCATGGGGTCCCCTACATGTGGGGCTGAGCCCAGAGCTTTCCCACCTATCTGGGTGGGGGAGGGTGTTTGCACCACGAGGGTCCTTCACTGCTGTGGGGCCTTCTGCCAGTGCGGGTGCCTGGGGATCCTGGGTGCTGGTCCAATCTGCCTGCTGTTCCCCACCACGTGCTATCTCCCACCACCTCCCATGACTCCCCATTGCCTGTCACGTCCCCCTGTGCACTCTCTCCAGTTGTGTACCATCTCCCTTCTCCAGCTGTTCCCATCGCTTCCCACATCCCACCACCTGCTGCCCCCCACCTAATGCTATATCCCACCTCCCTCCAGCTGTGTGCTGTCTCCCACCACCTCCAATCATCCTTTCCCTTCAGCAGCTTTTCCCAGCCAGTAGCTGGGGCTTCCTGGGTGGTCCCTTGGGTTTCCGCTCCTTTCCTGGCTGTTGCACCCACCCTGGGGGCTGACAGCCACCTGTCTGGCAGAGGTGGACGGGTTTGTGCTGGTGCCCCTGCACGCCGAGCCCGACAGCGCGGCAGAGGAGATTGACGCGCTCTACGACGTCTACACGGATGTTGTCAACAAGTGGGCAACTAACGTAAGCTGCAGCGGGGAGCTCGGCTCCTCCCGGGCCAGCCAGCTGGGCCAGGCTGGGCTATGGCCACTGTACATGCTGGCAGCTGCCCTGGGATGGCCATGTCCCACGGGAGAGCTCTTGTACCAGCAGAGCAGGTGACACCCCAGAAGTGTCTGGGCTGGGAGCAGCTGGGTGACTCTGGCGCCATTACTGGGACCTTGTCCCCACATGCTGGGGAGTCCCAAAGGGGGGTTCTTGCTGCCCTGAAAGATTTTAGGGAGCTCTGGTTGCCCTGTAAGGTGTGTGGGCAGGGACACTGTGTGCTGCCCTGCAGAACATCATCTTCCTGGGCGACTTCAACGCTGACTGCGCCTACGTGACCAGCGCGCAGTGGCCGTCCATCCGCCTGCGCTCCCTGGACGCCTGCGAGTGGCTCATCCCCGACAGCGCCGACTCCACCGTTTCTGCCACCACCAACTGTGCCTATGACCGGTGGGTGCTGTGGGCGGGCACGGGGCCTGGCACGGGGGTTCTGCTGGGTGCTGACACCCCCACGGTGTCCTGGCAGGATCGTGGCATGTGGCACGGCACTGCGCCAGGACATCCAGCCCGGCTCTGCCACTGTCAACAACTTCCAGAACACCTTCCACCTCCAGAACAAGGATGTGAGTGAGAGGCTGGGGCACGCGAGCCTGCTGGCACCCAGAACCAACCCACCGAGCCTCCTGGCAGTGCTGGTGGGCTCCCTGTTCCCCTGGGTGCACCCAAGGGTGTCCCAGCCCTGATCCCTGCATTGATGCAAACCCCCAGCCTGGGAATTTTGGGGTCCAGTCTAAATTTTGGGGTCAGAGAGGAGTGTTGGGGGTCCCAGCTGGCTAAAGCTGCGATGGCAGGTCCAGAGGACCTCAGCTGCCTCTCTGCTTTCCCCCACACCCAGGCTCTGGCCGTCAGTGACCATTTCCCGGTGGAGGTGACCCTGACAGCCCGCTGAGCCCATCCTGCACTGGCAGCTACCGGGGCACATCCCTCATTCCTTGTGGGACCCCACTGTTGCTGCCAAGTTGCTCACCTGTGCCAGCCAAGCTGCTCGCCGTCTCTGCTCTTTGGGGTCTTGTGGGAGGGGCTGCTCTCTGCTTTCATTAAAAATTGAGCCTTTTCCAGCCCTTGCAACTCTGGAGAGAGCATCCTTTTGATCCCTCTGCCCCAGGCCGCCTCATCCAGAGCCCCACGTAGCACCGTTGTACCCCTCTGAGCTCCCAACAGCAAGAGCAGGGGCAGCGGGAAGGGCCTGGGGGCATCTGGGCATGATTCGGAGGGCACGGGACGCTCTTAGGGGCTGCATCTGCTGGAACCCTGACAGGGTGCTGGTGGTGAGCATGGGGGGAGGCAGAGGGTGTGACTCAACTCCCTGGGGGCGTTTCGGTGCCAGCAGTCTCAGGGGAAACTGGACTCATCCAGTGACAGGGTGAGAGGATGTGAAACCCAGCAGTGCCTTCGAGAGCCTGGCAAGCCCCAGCATGAGCAGTGTCACCTCCCTGCTTGCCCTGCTGCCAGCACCCTGGAAGAGCCACTCGCTCCTTCGGTCGGGGTGACACCACGTGCTCGGTGACGCCACATGCCAGCACAGGGGACCCCGGATCTGTGGGGTGCCTGGGTTCAGCCCCAGCAGTGCACCATGTCCCATGGGCTACTGGCTCCACTGGACCTGTTTCAAATCACCTTGGGGCCGATTTGGGTCACCAGTGGGGCTGCTTCATGTGACAACTGAGGCTGCTTCCAGTCACTGGGGGCTGTTCTGGGTGACCTGTGTGGGTCTGCAGCCATCCCCTCTTGCTGAAGCTGGCAGTGCTGAGCTGCCTGACCCAGATACCCCGACATCTTCTCTCCCCTCTAATTACACCGTCTGAATCACTTGCATCGAGGCCATCACCCTTCGCTGCTGGCCTGGCTGCCGTGCCCCACACCATGACCTGGGGGGACCACCCTAGCCACAGCACCTCAAGACCTGTGCTCCCACCCAGCCACCCAGGATGCCTCAGCATAGCTGGTCCCCCTGGGGCATCCTTTGCTGCGTCAGCACAGAGGCAGCAATGCTGGCCCCACCCTGTTGCCTTGTGGGTTTTTGGTTTCCCAATGTGGGAAGGAGCCCAAAGCTGTGCCAAAACCCCACGGGGGTGTCCAACTCATCCTGCTTTGCCGGCACTTCCACTGGGAATAAAGCTGCCCTTCCTGCTGCTGGGAGGGCAGAGGTGCTGTGCAGTCGGCACAGTAAGGACGGATCCAGGTTCAGCGTCTTCAGCCACAAACTGTGAGGGACTGAGGTGAACTGGGACAAGCTGAGATTAGGGGTCACTGCCATACCCCAACTTGCAATGAAGTTTAAGGACATGGAGCAGTCTGGGGTAGTGGTAGCGGGGTCCGGGGCTGTTGGGTGATAGAGATGTCCAGGCAGGGAGCAGAGCTGGGTGATCAGGGGGCTGGCAGAGGTGCTGCTGGGGGGATGAGGATGCCATGAGATTCATGCCAGGATGAGGTTTAGCTTTCCTGGGGACCAGCGAGCCAGCAGACAGCCTGTGTGGGCTCCATGGGCGGCTCTGGGCGGTGTCCACCACAGTGCACTGTTCTACGCCGGGACTTCTGAAGGACCGACCTGGATTTGTTTTTGCTGTCCCCAAATCCAGAGGAGTTTTCCCAGTTTGGCTCCCGTCACTGCATCCCTGCAGCTCAGCATCCCTCCTGGCAGAATGGGGACCGTGGTGCTGGCACTGTCTCTGCTGGCTGTGGTTTCCCCATGCCTGGCCACTGCCACCCTGCGCATCGGCGCCTTCAACATCCAGGCCTTCGGTGACACCAAGATGTCCAACGAGGAGGTGTCAGGCATCATCGTCAGTGTGAGTACAGCCAGAGACCCAAAGTGTGGCTCGTGCGCCAGGGACATGTGGGGACGTGGCCATGAATGGGATAGCATTCCAGTGCTGGGGACGCCCTGGGTAGATGAAGCTTTGCTGGGGACCAAAGTGGGATGTTGGGCACTGCAGTCCCTCTGAGCCCTCTGTGAGGACGTCTGTCCTAGTGCCATGCGATGTGCGTGTCCCCATGGTGCTGCACCATGACCTGTCGTGTTGCCTTGTCTGGGAGACAGGTGGGAAAGGAGCGAGTGGCTCCCTCTCACCATCACCATCTGTCCCTCTCGGCCCCGCAGATCCTGCGCCGCTACGACATGGTGCTGGTGCAGGAGGTGCGTGACTCTGACCTCAGTGCTGTCACCCAGCTCATGGAGCAGCTCAACAGGTACAAGCGGGGCTGGGGCTGAGGGCAGGAGGGCTGAGGTGCCAGCATTGGGCAGGAAAAGCCAAACTGCCTGAGCAACGAGAGGCAAAAAAGGGAAAAAAATCCAAAAAGTCCATCAGCAAAGCGTGTGGGTTTGGAATATGAGGAAAGGGCTGGGGCTGCAGCTTGGAGCACCCACTGAAAAAAGCCATCAGGAATAATCCAGGGAGGGGTGGGGGAATACGAGCAGCAGCAAACCCCTCCGAATGCTGCAGACCCACCAGAGCACACAGGGTGGAAAGGAAGACCAGCTCTGGCAAGCTCCATCTCCAAAATCCAATAGGACAGGGCAGAGGCAGGGTGGAGGGTGAAGGGCTCAGGGGCAGGCAGCCTGAGACCCTGGGCATGGCAGGGGGACCCTGGGATAGACCTAGTGGCAGATGATTCTCTGAAACTTGGCTGCCTGAGGAGGAAAGGGGTCTGCTGGGGTGGGCTAAAGCCAGACACCACGAGGCAGCAGCCCCTCCACTGGCTAGGTGCTGGCCACATTTGGGTGAGGTCACGGAGCGGAGCGGGGCTGGGGGCAGGCGGCCGCCCCCACTGCCTTGCTGAAAGGTGGTGAGTGCTCCTGACCATGCCTACCCAGCCTGTGTCCTCGGCCCTTTGGGTCCCCTGCAGCACAGCCACAAAGCAGCTAGGGTGGGGAGGGTGACGCCAGGCTCCATGGGCCCCAGGCTGCTCGTTAACCTAATTTAGCTTTGCTGCAAATGAAGGTGTGGAGCATCCCTTCAGAGAATGGGGTGCAGGAGCCACCCTGCGTCATGCCTGAGGAGCCACAGGGGTGGTGGGGACAGCAGGGTGGCTCAGAGCCAGCACACCTCACGTCACCCCACGGTCAGGCCACTCTGACCCATGGGGACAGAAGAGCAGGACAACCTGGTGCCGACCCTGCAGCTGCCCAGCCTGTGACTGTGCTGGGGCCACCCCAGCATGGTGACACCTCTGTCACCATCTTGCCTTTGCCTCTCTGCAGCGTGTCTGCGTCCCTGTACGACTACGAGATCAGTGGCCCCCTGGGACGGGACAACTACAAGGAGATGTACCTCTTCATCTACAGGTAACAGGGCTAGGGATGCTGCAGCCAGTCCCGCGGCACCATGGAGGTGAGGCAGGGGGGTGAAGGGGGCAGGTAGCCCTCTGCCCCTAACACCATGGAGGGGACACAGGGGCCGTGCCGAGCCCCAGGGTCACCACCCTTTTCGTCCCACAGGACAGATGTTGTGTCTGTGGTGGACACCTACCAGTATGAGGATCCCCAGGACATCTTCAGCCGGGAGCCATTCATCCTGAGGGTCTCGGCACTCCACACCAGTAAGGGGGGGACGAATACCTCTGGGCGGTGGCAGAGGGGGTGCTGCAGGGCTGATGTCTGTCTCCTCTGGCAGAGGCAGAGGAATTTGTGCTGGTGCCACTACACTCAGCCCCACGTGATGCTGTCGCTGAGATTGATGCTCTCTATGATGTCTACCTGGCTGTCTTCAGCAAGTGGGGGACAGACGTGAGTGCTGCCAGGGCTGGGAGTGCCACCAAGCCTGGGCGCTGAGGCGAGCACTGCTGGTGCAAGGGTGGTGGGATGGGAACCCTACCCTGTCCCCTTGCCTTGGGGGATGCCCCAGCACCTAGGGCTGACCCCTGGGGGTTGGGGGGAGGTTGGTGTTGGGGTGGCCCTATGCCTTGGTCACCGCTAGTCCCTGCGCCTCCCCATCACAGAACATCATGTTCCTCGGGGACTTCAACGCTGACTGCACCTACGTCCAGCCGAGCGACTGGTCGTCCATCCGCCTGCGCACCAGCCATGTCTTCAAGTGGCTGCTCCCCGACAGCGCTGACACCACGGTGGGCAAGTCGGACTGTGCCTATGACAGGTGAGCATCAACGCAACACTGTGGTCCCCTCCCTGGCACCCTGCGGACTCTGGCACATCCCACACCACCCATGCCTGAGCGCGGCAGCAGGAGCAGGACCCACTGCCTGCATCTCCCTGGCAGGATCGTGGTCTGTGGTGCCAAGCTGAAGAAAAGCATTGTGCCGAATTCAGCTGCCATCTACGATTTCCAGCGGGCTTTCCAGCTGCAGCAGGAGGAGGTGAGCTGCACTCACACACCCGAGGCTCAAACGTCCCAGGCAGAGCCCACTGCGGGGCTGCCAGAGCCAGGTTGGGATCAGGCAGCCCAGCTGTGGCCATGAAGCTGATGGGTTTAAGAAACCAGCACCTGCCTGCTGGGATACTGGCACAGCCCCTGTGCCCCACACACCCCTCCCAGCACACAGCAGCCAGCTAATTGGAGCTCAAGGTGCCGAGGGATGCCTGTGCGGGAACCAGAGGGGGTCTTTGGGGTCATTGCTTGTTCCTGGGGGGGGAAGCGATGAGACACACAGGGGTTTTGGAGTCTTTCATGGACCAGGCCCCATGGCATGGGGGAACCAAAGCCTACCACCAGCCATCAGTAGCGGGCACACAGCTCCCAAGTGAGACACGGGGGTCTTGGAGGGCAGAGACTCCCTGCCTGTGCCTGCCCCAGGCCATCTCTCCATGAGAGGTGGCAACACTGGAGCCTTATGGCTTGGGGACATTGTGTCCACCTTCAGTGGGCAGAAGGGTCAGGCTGGGTGACCACAGCCACCCTCCTGGCCCCACAAGCACCGTGAGGAGCTCTCCAAACCTCATGTGGAACACCACGTAACATATCCCCGCATCTCCCCCTCCCCAGGCCCTGGCAGTCAGCGACCACTACCCGGTGGAGGTGAAGCTGACAGCTTAAGCAACTCCCACAGCTGCAGATCACCATCCAGCTCCAGCTCCCACCACCACGCCCTGTGAAGTGCTCCATGTCCCAGGCTGGAGAAGGGGCCCTGCCAGCTGCTGGCAGTGCCCAGCCCCCCCCAGCTCACATGGCTGACAGCAGAGTCCCCCCAGCCCACCAGGAACCAGAGCCTAGGGACAGGCCACCAGCCAGGAAGTGGTGACTGCAGACAGGCTGGGGAACGACGCGTCCTGGGGAATGACACAGCCATGTCCTTCCTCATCAAAGACTTTATTGACACATCTCATTTCACAATTAGTTGTCGGACAGGAGGGAGGATATCCAAGGACCATCTGGCTGGGGCCACAGCGGCATCAATACCCTCTCCCTGTTTGTTCCTCAGGGGAGCCAGGCAGGCAGCTCCCCAGGCTCCCAGGAAAGGCAGCAGTGGTGTCAGGCACTCTGTGGAGACTGAGGGGAAGGGGTGGTTGGGGTGACCATGGGAGCAGGCAGCATGTCATCAATTGCTGAGGCTGCAGACTGCTTTGCCGTGAAAAGTCTACAGCTACAGGAGGGCTTCAAGGGGTCACTTGAGCTTCTGGCACCAGGCCCCAGCCAGCCGGCTCCTCAGCTCTTCTTCTTCTTCAGCATCTCCATGTACATGCAAAGTGATTTCTGTATGGACTCTTTTGAAATGAAGCTGATGAAGTTCTCGATGTCTTCCTCCCGGTGAGATACCAGGCGGTCCAACACCGCCTTCCTCATCATGGACTTGGTGAGCTGACGGGCATGGTCTGCAGAAAGGACAGCAAGGATGGTGAACATGCACATGGCCCAGCTCCCAGCCACAGTCTCTGGGTGCCTCATGGGCAGGAACTGCACACCAAAGGGCTCTCTAATCCATTAGGGAAAGGCACCAGGAAAACCCACTGGCTGGAAGCTGAACTGGATAAATTCTGGTACAATAAATCATGATCTGAGCGATACCTCAGGGCAGAATTAACTCATCTAACAGCACAGAGCATGAAAGTTGTGCACCCTCCTTCTCTCCGCACCCTCTGAGGCCCAGCCCTGCCCTCAGTACACACCACCAGGCTCAGGACAGCAGCAGCCAAACAAAGCTTTTTGCTGGCCAGCCCCTTGTCTGGCAGGACGGGCTGCTCATGCCAGACGTGCCGCGCACAAGCCAGCAGCACCGTTCCTTTGAGCTCATCCTGAGGACAGGCTCTGGGCCAGGTCGGTTACAGGTACGTGGATGCTGCCAGAGCAGATGACTTTGAGCACACGTCTGCTTGCATGCACAGTGACATGGCAGCACATCTGCTGTGCAGATGATGCATACAGGGTGCTTGAACCATGAAGGTGCAATGATCCCCAATCCCCACCCCAGGCTCCAAGAAGCCTGAGGTGCTCCAGCACCTGGGTGCTACAGACACTTTTGCCTGGACAGACTCCTCCGGCTCCAATTTAGGGCCCTGGGAAAGGATCTGCACAGTGCCTCCTGCACGCTAGGAGAGAGCACAGCCGAGACATGCTCCTCTCCCATGCAGGCTGAGGTCTTGCTCTCATGCTGGCTGGGGTAGGGAACTGTTCAGGGACCCCCTCCACAGCTGGGACACAGCGACAGCCCTGGGCTCTGCCCAGGCTCGCTCAGGTTCCTAGGGAAGGAGCAGTTAAAGGGTGATACGTAGCTTCATCTCCCTGTGGTGCTCGGGAAGTGACAGGGATGGGGAAGCTCAGGTCCTGTGCTGCTCCACGCAGAGGCACTCTCCCAGCCTGGGAACCACTTGCTGTCAGGCACAGAGCAGCACGAACAGGCACATGACATCTGTGCTTGCTGTCTGTCCTCACACTCCCATGGCCACCCCCAGCTCAGCAGAGCCCAGAGGTGGATGGACAGGCATCCAGGCGCTCCCACCCAGCCTGTTCCCTCAATTCCGTGGCAGCTTTCCTGGGGTAACACCTCCACAGACAGACACAGGGATTCAGTTCCTATCTGGAGATCTGGCACCTCCAGTCTGACTCGCAGGGCTGGCAGGGTGAGCTGAGTTGGAGCTGCATGCCCATCAAGGTGCACCCCCCACACAGGGGCACTGCAAACCCATCTTCACTAGCCCAAGGCTGCTCAGGTTGCTCGCCTGAGCTTTCCCACCCTCCACCTTCCCTTGAAATGGAAATTGTTACGTAGCTTGTGGGCACCAGCCCCAGTATCTGTCCTTCCACTGAGATCTGATCCCCTCTTCCTTTGCCAGAGGTGCCATGCTTACCTGGAAGGGCTAGCCACTGCGCCATGATGGCTGCAGCCTTCTCCTGGAGCTTCTCCTCTGCCACCAGCTCGTCCACAAGGCCAAAGCGGAGGGCCTCAGGTGCGGGGTGGAGGGAGCCCAGCTGGAGGGAGCATTCAGCAACTCGGTGTCCCACAACGTTCACGAATGTGTCCTTAAACCTAGAAGAGGTGGGAGGAAAAGCCACAGTCAGGAAAGGAGACACCCAGCAGCAAGATGCAGCTGGGTGGAGAGGCTGAAAGCCTGCTTGGCCCCACTCCCTAGGCAGGGGTCCCTAAACTGCAGCTATGAGCGGAGCCACATTTGGTGCTGCCCCAACAGACATCACCCTCCTCTCCACAAGACTGGCTTCATTCACACTCAGTGACATGGAAGCTCCTTTCCAACAGCATATTTACATGTCCTTAGGGCAAGCAAGGGCCCATGCTTTGGTACGTGATTGCCCTGTGCTTCCAGAAACCCCACAGCCATGGCACAGTGTGTGTACACCACCTGTACCCTCAGAAAAGCATATTCCCAACTGAGCCTGACCCAGGGGTCTCCCAGCACTGTTTTTGGAGCTGACTGCAGGGTCAGAACCAAGGTCCTCGATGGGGAAGGATGTGAGAACCCTCTGCAGCCTCAAAGCTTTTGATACCCACAGCACAGGAGAGGGAGCTGGGTGCAGTGCCCCACAGCTGCCACTACCTGGTCACCCACACATGAAGCTCCATCTCGGTTACACTGATTAACGCACTCCTGGAAGAGTTTGTCTGACAGACCTACAGGTGACACGTGGAGCAGGAAGCACTGGCCTACCAGAAGGGAGCCACGATGCCCAGCTGGGCTTCGTTCAAGCCGATGCTGAACTTGGGGTTCTCCACCATGATCCTGTAGTCACACGACAAGGCAATCAGACAGCCTCCAGCTGGGCTGGACCCCTGGCAAAGAGAAAGATGGAGTGAGCCCAGGTCACCGTTACAAACGTCCCTGCACCCCCAGTATCACCGGGCAGGGAAGACATGGGGTGACAGAGCTGCCCAGTACAGAGAAATGTCCCCCCAAGTCTCTGACCACCTGATTCAAAACAGCCACGAAAGATGACTTATGGTATGTTTACTGGACGCAGTGGATTGACCCTGGCTGGAGGCCAGATGCCACCAAAGCCGCTCTATCACTGCCCTTCTCAGCTGGGCAGGGGAGAAAATACATATTGAGAGGCTCAGGCGTGGAGCTAAGGCCAGGGAGAGATCATCCCACAGTCAGTGTCATGCGCAAAACAGACTCAGCACAATAAAACCCCCCATCTAATGTATTACACACACACACACAGTGAGACCAGAGTCAGGTGATGAGAAGTGTGACCAGATCTTAAAGCACCTTCCCCCACTGCTCCCTTCTTCACGGGCTCAACTTTATTCATGATTTCTCTCCCTTCTCCCCCTGACATGTCACAGGGGGACACATGGAATGGGAGTTTGGGTCAGTTCCTCACCAGATGTTCTCCCCCTTAGCTGGGGAGGGGCATTCCTCTCACCCTTCCCCTGCTGCACTGAGGGGTCCCACCCACAGCAGACAGTCCTCCACGAACTTCTCCAACCTGAGTCCTTTCCCACAGGGCTTCAGCTCTTCCCCAGCTGCCCCAGTGTGGGTCACTGCTATGGGTGCAGTCATAGAATCACAGAATGTCTCTCAGGCCCAGACTGCTCCAGCCTGGTCCCCCATGGGGTCACAAGGCACCCCCTGCAAACCTGCTCCTGGGTGTCTCTCTCTCTCTGTCTCTCCCTCTCCCTATCTTTCTCCACAGGCTGCAAGTGCTGGCAGAGGCTTGCTTCCAGTCACAACAACTTCCATATGTCTCCCCCTGCTCCAGCGTGGGGCCTCTCCATGGGCTGCAGGTGGGGTCTCATCCTTTTCCATGGGCTGCAGGGGACACACACTCCACCCTGGGTTTCTCCAGCTCCTGGAATACCTCCTCTCCCCCTTCCTCACTGGCTTGGTGTATGCAGAGTTTCTTACATCTTCACACTCCCTTCTCTGGGGGCAAAAAGCAGCTGCTTACGGTTGTTTTCTTCTTAAATGTGATTCCCAGAGGCGCTGTGACCATCGCTGATGGGCTCAGCCTTGGTCAGCAGCGACTCTGTCCTCGAGTCACAGAAGCACAGAACTGGAAGGGACCTCAAGAGATCATCGGGTCCAACCCCCTGCCAAAGCAGGTTCTTTAGGACATATCACAGATAGGCATCCAGATGGGACTTGACAATCTCCACAACCTCCCCCGGGCAGCCTGTCCCAGGGCTCCCTCACCCTCACTGGGGAAAAGTTCTGCCACATGTTGGTGTGGAACTTCCTCTGCTCTGACTTGCAGCCACTGCCCCTTGTCCTGTCCCCACAGACACTGAGAAGAGGCTGGCCATTTCCCCCTAAGATATTAGTAAGATCCCCTCTCGGTCTTTTCTCAAGGCTGAATAGCCTTGTTGGCTGGTGTGTTTGCTCTGTGGGCCTGCAGAGAGCTTCTGGCTGCTTCTTGCAAAGCCAACCCTGCAGCCCCCCTCCTCCACCAGAACCCAGCCATGTAAAACTATACCTGCAGACTTCATCCTTTCATTTGCTCTCTGCTTCCTGCATTTTCTAGCCTGGAAATCCAGTTAATTGATCTGTGTTACCTGAGTTGCAAACCCCGTAGTGGAGATTTTAACTGGCATTTTCTTCTAACCCTAGACGAGTTCTTAATCCTACAGGAATTTGTAACCCTAAATGCCCTAAATGCCACAGAAATGGCTCCATCCAGCACCTTCCTTTGATGAAACCTCCATCTGTGACCATCTTTGCCATGACATGGTGCTTGTTTAGTTAGCCCTGCATGGGACGCCTGCGGGAAGCGCTCAGAGACCCAGCTGCCTTCAAAGACACAGACACAGAGCCAAGAGTGAGTGACCCTGGGCAACTCCTGCGAGTCTTAGCAGGACTTGTGGGCCAGCAGCTGGTGGGCATGTGATGGGTGTCCTTTGGACTCCTGTTACACCAAACTGCTTGTTTCTCTGGCACTCGGTTGCTACTGATGCCCCCTCCATGGGCTTTACCACTGGATTTCTTACCGGTCCTCCAGTCTGGAGGACAGACTCCAGTTGAGTTCTTGGGGCAGGGTATGGCTTTTGCCGCATGTGAGCCCCCCCCACCAGCGGGACATGAGTGCCACCCGAGCTCTCCCCTGCAGCCGAAGTGCTGCCATACCCCCAGCAGTGCCCACAGCTCCCAGGGACCCTGCAACATCCCACAGCCCAACACGCCCAGCTGACAGGCATGTACTTTCCCCAGGCATCCCCCAAATATAGCCCCACATCTTGCTTCAGCACTGACCAGCCTGATGCTTTTGGCTGTCCCTGCCCACATGGCACAACGAAGCTGCGGTGAGCAACAGACTGTGCAGGATGACTAGGAAGGCGGATCTACAGGACGTACATTGACTGCAGCGACCGTCACCATGTTGGAGCCATACAGGCGGAGCCACATCTCCTGCACAGCTCTCCAGAACTCGGCATAGTGCTCTTTGCTCTTTCCGTACATCTCAGTGATATCCAGGCCAGATGAGAAGATTCTGGGGACAGCCTAGAGCCGGAGAAACACAAATGTCACCGTGTGTTGGTGCTCAGGGATGACCCTTTGGCTCTACAATACTCAGCCAGGCCGCCTGAAGAAAGGGAAAGTGACTATGGAGTATAGCATAAACCTGGGTCTTTTGGGGCTCTGGAGTAATCTCCCCAGTGCTCCCACAGCCTAGACTATCCTGTCACCGTGGCCTGCAGGGCCAGCAGCACAACTTCTCATTAGCAGGGTCCTGGCATGGGTACATCAGGCACAGCACAGAATGTGCCCTGTCCCATTCCCGGACATGACCTCGTACCCACATCGTGTCTGAAAATAAAGACGAGCTTCCCCCAGCAGCTCCCTCTGGGCAGTTCAACAGATCTCAAGGGATGTGTCAGCTTTGCAGATAAGCAGCTTTGATGTTAATGACAAACAACAATACCCAGTTGTTATTCTTCCGCTAGAAAAGGGCAAGGAAGAATGAGCACAGCTCTTCCAAGAACCCCCTCCCCTCCTTCGGGAGCTGGTCAAAGCTGTGTCCTGGCTTTGGTCCCTGCGCCAATGATCAGGGAGCCAAAAGACCAAACACTTGCAATGGAATGGCACCTTCGTTGGCCAAACTGACTTGCAGCTCACACTCCAGGCTCAGGATGACACCTACGGATGTGAAGATCACGCCCCGGCAGGCCCGGTTGTTCTCCAGCTTCTCCAGGCTGATGCAAAACTCGGTGAGGAAGTCCAGGCTGAGGCTATTGACCGGGGGGCTCTTGAACTTCATTGTGGCGACTCCTGTGCCATGGCAAATGCAGAGACATGGGAACCCCCGACCGCAGTGGCACGCATTGCCTCACCCAAGGGAGCTTCACCCGCCTCCTTGTTTCCCTGCTCACCCCCGATTGTGCACTCTGAGCCTCTGTCCCTAGCCCAAAAGGTCCCCACCGACTGCTCATTTTGGGTGCTGGAGCCATGCCCAGGCTGGGGACAGCATGAGGATGCATCCAAAGCCAGGGACCCTGCAGATGGGATGGTGCACGGGCAGGGGATAGGGCATGACGTCACCCACAGTGACAACAAAGGTTTGCTCTGGCACCCAAGTGACACCCGCCACTGAAACTTCTGTCCCCAAACACTTCTCCTTGAGGGTCCTGAGGAGCAGAAGCTGGCACATCCAGGGCTCTGGTGCCTTCTCATGGCCGGGGCAATGTGTGTCACCGGGCTGGCATAAAGGGGGCCCTGCCTGCACCCCACAGGCTGAAGGTGATACCACAAAGGTGCTGCCTGCTGTACCTGAACTCTCGTCCAGCTCCACCAGGATCTTGTTGTTGCTGAAGGGACGACATGGAGGGAGCAAGGGGCCGGGGGGCTGCCAAGTGGCTCTGCCCCATGCCGTCAGCCGGTGGCAGAGGGGCAGCACACCTGGGGGGACAGAAGCAGGAAAGGTTGGGCATGACACAGTCCCTGTGGGTGTCAGGTGTGTTCCCAAAGACTGCTCTGTGCTGACATGGTGGGGACATGGGGACACCCTGACCCACTGAGGTGTGGGGACAACCTGATCCTTGGGGGGAGGATAAAGGGGACACCCTGATCCACTGAGTGATGGCATGGGGCAACCCGACCCAC
>VZTU01005196.1:0-26055 GCA_013400835.1 Zapornia atra
GGAAAGTCTGGAGCAAGAAAGATATACCCTTTGTGGAAGAAGATCAGGTCAGGGAATGCTTAAGCAAATAGGACATTTGTAAGTCATGGGCCCTGGTTAGATGAACCTGTGAGTGCTGTGGGAATTGGATGATGCCTTTGCAAGGCCAATTCAGGTAAATGTTTCATCCTTCCTCTGCTTCACTTCATTGGATGACTGAAGAACACGAGTCAGTTCTTTGTATGTCACCAGTTGTGGCTTGTTATGAAACTGAAATCTTGAGAGTTTGCTATAATCAGGAGAAGATCATTGATTAAAGGATCCAACTTCTCCAGTGGGGGGCTGGCATAACTTATGAAGCAAGTGGTACTTAGATGGTCAGAGGACCAGAACATTTCACAGAGACTTGTGACCAGCCAGGTCAAAAGCAGCTGAACACAAACAAGGATCTTTAACCTCATAAAGCCATTAATCCACAAAGTTTTATGCTGTCTTCATTGTTTGAGTTGAGAAGGCATATGATTATTTTTCTATAGTGCTATTTAAAAGATTATTGCTCACTCTTCTGCTCCACAGACATCATGTAGTGCACAAATTGATTGTTTCATTTACTCTGTTTAGATCATCTTTTTCTATGTTCTCATTAGTGAACATTACAGTTATTTGTTAGGCCAGCATGAAACCTGTCCTTTCTTGAATAGGTACCTGTACTGCTAAAACTGAAACAGGAATGGTTGAAAGATATTAGGAAAAGAATGGAAACCATTAGTCAGGTTCTCTTGGACGGCAGGGTGATATGAATTCCTCAGGATATCACAACAGAGGATCCTCAGTCTTCTTTGCCTGAGAGCTGTTCACACAGAGTTAGCGATGATGCATAATTTGAAAAGCCAGGTTGAAGTTTTGGAATAAAATTCATAGGATGATCCTTTTTATATCATCCACGGGGTAAAGAATAAAAGCTCCTCCTGCCAGCCTGGCTGCTATGCTAATCTTAAATAAAAAGTTGTGGTATGAGATGAAAGCCTGGGAAAATTTTTCTACATACAAGGATGAGTAAACCACAGGGCCTACTGAATGACCATAAGAAGACTAGAGGCATCCACCCTGTCTAAAGACAGGGGGAGAGATCTGAACGTCAGGTCTGACAGTGTCATACAGATAGCTTTTGTTACTGAAGGGTCTTAAAGTGACTTGTAAAATTCCAAAGAATGTATAGAAAGGTATAGGTTAAAATTTACCAGAATAAATCTCGTCATCAGAAAGCTGGTAATTTCAGGGAGCTTTAACTGCATCTGACACCCTCAGCTCTTTCCTTCATCTTTACATTCAGTCACCTTCAGGGAAAAAAAGATAATTAACGTAGTATCACCGTGCAAAAGAAACCACAACCAGTTCCTTACCAAAAGGAAGTACCTAGGAATGAAGAGATAATCATAATGACTAATAGTATTTTATAAAATTGCTGCAAACCCAGAGGTTTCATGTCATTCTCCAAAGGATGTTAACATTCATCTGTTTCACCCATGGACAAACTGTGACACAAAGAAGAAAGACGATTTGTCAGCAGTCATCAAGCTGGCAGACCCCAAATTGTGGCAGTGCTCTGTCCATCACCTCCAGGGTACATAAATACACCCCTGTGTGTACTTACCCATGAGCTAAACTGATGAGACAGTGTTTAGCATCATGCCACATTGGCATGGAGATGGGCTGTTTTATTTAGACACGTGTTCCCCTTAAAATCACTGGAATAAGCTCTGTGTCTAAGCCACTCGGTATGTGTGTGATGAGGTATATGACTGTGGTCCTCTGGGTCATCTTTTAGATTTGCAATATTTTCTAGCTTTGGAGCAAGAAGCATCTGCTAGTTCCTTTTTAATTGCTGGTCAGTCTGTGTTAAGCCAACTGGCGGCTGGTGGGAATGAGATGTCTACGAAGGTTAAACGTATTTGTCAGTCACGTAAGGGAGCTAGCTGCATTTGTTTATGTCCAAGTGACATTCTCAATCTGGCTCCAGCTGCCGAGCAGTATTGCAAAGTGAACTGAGGTCATGGGCCTCCTTTAGAGGCTTTTGGGGGTGTGTTTTTTTCAAAGTTGAAGAAATGCAATGTGAAAGTGGTTCTTTTAATATAGAATGTCCTGAATGGCTCAAGCATTGAGTGGAAGGCATTCAAATAAGCGCCTATTTCTTTTCACTCCCATGAAAGATTACAAAAAATTTGGGGAGTGGATTTTATTTTGGTTTTTTTACACCTTATGAAACATTAACATCCTGGCAAATGCAGTAGCTGAATAATTGTATCAGAAAACATGTTCAAGAGCTTCGTCTCTTTGTTTTCTCTATGCAAAACAAATAGCAGGAGTCACTTCTTAAAATGTGCAAGTAGTTTCTTAGTTAAATGCCACTGGGCGCTGAAGAGATGGGCCCTGTTCTTTCAAATCACCACCGGCACTTCCACTGAAGAGTAAATTTACTGAGTAAATATCCCTGGGGAGAAGCTGCTAATTAAGGAGCAGGTTTCTTAGCCAGCTGCTCCTCACTGAGAAAGCAGTGGTTCATTTTTAAATATCTAGGCTATGAAGAGGGCTACTGTCACACTGAAGCTGGCAGTACCAGTTGCCAGAAAGGTATTTTTTGGTAGAGACGACTGAAAACTGTCATGTGCTGTCCTGTAATCAGGAACGAACAAAAATTTCCACCTTATGAGCTGCAGGTAACTTTCTGAGCAAAACACCTTTTTTAAAATTTTATTTTATAATAGCAACCTCAAGAGCCTCAATAATAAATTCCATCCTTTCTTTAATTGGTACCTTCTTAATTATTTTCTCTTTTAGCTGTAGCTCTGGTGAGTGCCGTGGGTGATGCAGTGGTGTAATTAGAGTCTTACAGGTTGATGAGGGTTACTGCTGGTTTGAGACAGCTGTGAGAGGTTCTGTTGGTTCTTAACTCCTTTATCTCTGGATGCCTCTGAGACAGTGGCACGAGGAGAGGTCCAAGGCCCTTTTCCTGTTGCAGTTTTTCATTATTTTATATGTACACATTTCTCCCAAATCAGAGTTGTCTGCTGCTCTAACAGCATCAGAAAAAACATTTTTTCTGATGTTGCATGGTGGCAATAAAGTTGTACCTTTTACATGTGCTCCCTGAACTTACCTCAGCTTCTTCAAGTGGTGCAAGATGTCTTGCCAGCTGCTCCACACAGTTTAAATCATTAAACAGTGCTATTGAAGTTGGCGTAGATGTTGAGTTCAATCTGGTCTCATTTAAAACCAGTTTCCAAAAGTGAAGGTCTTGCAGAGAAGTGTCAGACTTCAGGGGCAGGTAATTCCCTACCTTGATATTTGATTCTTCAAAACTAAATGGCACAAGACCTGTGGTCCTGGATGTGGTGACATGTTTGACAAGAACCTTGCTTATGAATGAAAGATTTATTAGCCAAATTCCTGGTATACATTTTGGGGTTTTTTGGTGTTTGGTTTGTTGTGTTTTAGTTTGGGGATTATTTTTTTGGGAGGAGTGGGGCGTGGTATATTTATTTTTGCAGAGCTGCTTTAACAGTTTTGCCAAATGTCTATCACGTTCAAGCCAGAAAGTCTTTTCCTGAGCTAGAACATTCTCTAATATTTTCCCATGATCTACGTGATTTCCAGATGATAATTTAAAAATTGCTTTTTGATTTTCAACACAAGCTTTGGCAGTTCAGAATGAATGCAAAGTGGATGTAGGCCATAAAGCCAAGAGATGTTTCTGACATTCCGCTAAGCACCACTGTAGACATCTCTCCTGTTGACATGTTCAATCTGAAAAGGTTTTGAACATTGAACATGTAACATCATGGTCAAGGTATTCTTTCACACTGTGCAGTTTGGGAATATTTTTTTCTTCTTTGGGCTGAACACTCTGAAATCTCTAGCCAGTTTAATGTCCTTATTACCACTAGACTTAGAGCTGCTACTACTTTTTTCTTGTCCTCAGCAGAAAGATAGTAGTAGTTTGAACACATCATGCTATTCCTGTAGTTGCCTGGAGATTGGTTATGCTGACACTGATCATTAGTGTACTGCTAGCAAGTACTAACACTGGCCTCCTCCACGACAGAAAGAGTGTCCTGGGAGTGTTTCATTTCAGAAACGTCATCCCCAACCTAGTCACCAGCATGGGATGGCATAAATACTGCCCTTTGGTCTCTATTTCTCAGAACTTCCTCTGCACAATGGCACCCCCAGGAGTCCTGTTAAAATGGCTCTGTAACTGTTTGATATCAACAGAGAGATGTCATTCAGTCCTACAGTCATGGATTATACTACAGCAGATTACAGATTGAAGATCTCAGTGGTGCGTAGCAAGGCTACTTTGATACTGGTACTGGTCTCATCACAGTAGCATGGCAGCCAACGAGGATTCATTTCCTCCAGAAGCGGCAAAAAGAGGCCACGCTGCGCACGGTAACGCTGTGGCTAAATTGTGCCTGTTGCCCTCTCGGGCTGTTCTGGAGCTAGCACAGCATATCTCCATGCTGATCTGCAGCCTGCAGAATCTGAAGCTGAAAGGGATGATGATAATCAAGTGTGAATCTATTCTTACCTAACGCTGCTGGGGTAATATGCCTGGTAAAATTTTCCAGCCCAAGGCCAAAGACCTGATACCTCTGTCTTTCTTTCCCCCTCCTATTTTATGGACTTAATAGAAATTGCCTCCAGCAATTCCACATACATTAGAGAAGGAAGAAAACACAACAGGCAGTACATTGCTTAAGCATTATGGCACTCCAGGTGTGCATGCTCAGACACAGGGAGTTGAAAAGAGGATGACAGGCATGACTGCAACAAGACTGGGAGAAATTACACTGCTCATGATTAGTGTGAATCCCTATTGTGAGGCAAAAATGATGCAAAATAGAGGGAGAACAGAGAATAAGGAGAACAGAGCTATTTGTGCACAGATTTTTATTTGCAGTTGGTGATACAGGGCTGATGTGATGAAGTCAGCAGACCAGCTAATCAAAATTCAGAGGACAAAAAAAAAAATCTTAATAGTAATTCTAATTAATAATCCATTTATTTTGCCTGACAAGTAGCAAAATGACAATATAATCTGCCAGACAATTTATTCTGTACTCCGGAAACAGAAGTTTTGGCACTGAATGTAAGCCATGATCAGCTCTCAGATACACTGGTGTAAATTCCAAAACACCTCTGGAGGGATGATCCCACGTACTTCAGGTTTATATTAATGCAAATTTGACCCCCGGCAAAATGCCAGCTTGAATTTAATGGTTTTGAAGAGCAGCCATCCAAAAGAAGTTGCCACTGGAATTCAAAACTATCACTGATTTCTTTAAATGATTTTAAGGTAAAATTGTACTGCTATAGGAAGTAAGATCTGTTCTTAATGGATATCAAGAACCTCCTCTATTGCCTCCCAACAAATGTAACAGATGAGTTCAGGTATAAAGTCAGTGTGTGTCTGAAGAAGTCAACAGGTAAAAATCCCTGTTTGCAGCTGCTGAGGACCTAGGTAGATCATTGCATACCTCCCTGGCTCTGTCTGAACACAACTGTGCTAGTCGCTATGTTGATCATCTGAATAAAGTAGTACCATTTATTTTTTATATACTGGTGTGTTCATAAAATTTTAAAAGAGTAGAAAAGTTTTTAATGTTAACAAACTAAGCAACAAGCACAAGATCACAGACCAAATCTAGGTCCTGTTCCATTTTTCACATTACACCTGTTTTGAAGGCTCCAGGTAAGAGTCAGCCTGTAATATATTTCTGCTGGGACATGATTTCAGTTTAGCCCAATCTGTTACACTATGACATCTTAGTTTCATCTTAATGCTGCTCAGCTGAGGTGTGCAGGGTCAGACAACCTTCCCATTTTATGTATCGATTGTCCCACTGCCCTAATGAAGTCTGAAGGTCCTTATACTTCTTTGCACTTGGGACTTTCTTGTGTCTTCCTAGAGTAAAGTGAGTGTAAAACGTTTACACTGTTATTCCCTGTTGATGCATCTTTCATTCAGTACCAGAAAATGGGAGTGTGATCTAAGTTTGGACTTTTGAGTGTGACATTAATGGTGATAGACAGTAACTCCTTGTCCTCGCTATGCAATGAAGGGATGGGAGCTTTACAGTATGATTTGGGGCAGCTGAATATCAGGACCTGTAATATCACACTGAATAATTTAGCAGTTGTTACTGACCTTGATCTCTTCACAAATTCCCTTCTAACATCCATGACTGTGTGTGAGAAAGTAAATGCCTTTTATGTCTATCTTTTTTTTTTTTTTATTTTCACTTTAGAAGCTCACCTGATCCAGCAGCCCCCTCAATCAGCTAAAAAGCCTTCATCCTAGCAGTTTATTCTCATTTTCCCTCTCATGTTTAGAAGCTTTGTTTCTATCCTCCAAATCTCAGAGAGCAGCAGTGCTCATCTGGGATATACTGAATGTTACCAAAAGTGCAGCTTTTAGGAGCCTGAGCAGCCAAACATCCTGGTGAGGGAAAAGGAGGAGGGATGGACTCTGGGTCCAATCTGGAAAGACTACCAACATCAGAGGTGTAAAGGTGGTAAAATTCCCCCTCTGCAGGAAATGTGTACATTGTTTGAAGCTATTTATAAAGTGGTTTTACAATAGTTTGTAGGACAACTGACCTGACCTTTTGAGGGAGGACATGCAAGGCTGAAGGGAGCAGGTACATCCACATGATGCAGTGAAGGAGAACTTCCCCATGTCCTCTCTCTAGACCTTCAAGCTTTCTTGCAGGATTGATATGGCTCAATATAGGAGCCAAGCAGGGATGGTCATTCACCCAATTAAACATCCTGACTGCTGCTGGGGTCAGAGATGCCTCTGAAAAACATTGCAGCACACGATACATTTGCAGCAGCTTGTGCAGGTGTACTGCAGGCTTCTCTGGCATGGCGCTGCATTGTGATGTGCATGCAAGCATTGACTCTGCAAACACTGAAAACTGACCCTAGAGTTAAAACAGTGTGAACAGATCTGCCAGTGACAAAACAGTCAGTTGTTTTTTATCATTCAGCATAGGTAATGTTTGCCTGTGGCCTTCTGCAAAATCTAGCAATGCTTGTGGTAGTTTGAACTTGTGCTAACCTAAACACCAAAGCAGAAGGCGATAGGAGGCTTTTTATGATGATTTTCGGAACAGGGAATAAATGAAGGACCCATTGCTCAGGGTTGTGGTGCTGTCAGCGTTCATTTTCTTCTTGGAGACAGTAATGAAGTAGCCACAAAAGGTTTTTAACTGTACAGTACCACTGTTCTTCCAGATATTTTGGTTACTGATGCATAAAAAGAGCTCATGAAGTTCAGATTTTTTTTTCTGGCTGCCTTATAGATTGGGTTATTTTCCTTTTAAATTTTACACATGTACAAAGATATATAGATATATATATGTTAAACCTCACATATAAGTATATATAATGTATATTTTCCCTGTAGTCATTTGTGGAAGGAGTAAAATTTGTATTGCATTCCTTACTTTCTTGTGCATTTGTTACTGTTTATCAGAAGTCACAATGCTTTTCTGATACAAGGACTGAAAGAGATATTTGGTGTTAATTTTTATATGAATTCTATTTATTTCTTCAAGTGTGTTGGAATACCAAAGTAAAAAAAAATTTTGTGCATAACCATTTACAATATATCTTTTCCTGTATTGCATATAAATGATAATGAGTTGGAGCCTCTAGATGTTTGAAATGAAGTTATAAATCTCATGGGTGTCACTGTCTTCTTCATTGTCTGTTACACTTAGATGAAAAGGAGTAGTAAAATCCACCAATATTAGTTTAATAGAACAGTGCAAGACCTGCATGCCCTCTGGTGGAAGCCGTCCTTAACAGACTAATGTAGATCTGTTTTTTTGGCAGTGTTAAATGTCTGACCTGCAGACAGACATACTCTCTTTTGATATACTTAGTTACTCAATTAAGTCATGTTTCTTCATAGCAGAGTTTGTCAGCTAGTAGAAAGGAAAACTCTTCCAGTGCATTATTTTTTACACTTCATTACAGTTTGAACTCTTTCATGTCGTCTTTAACCTCTTTCTTGACTTTTTAACCTTGTTACTACACTGTAATAAAAAGAAAATGAGTAATATGTTGTGTAAAGAAATTGAAGAGCATCCCATTATTGACACAGGTTTTATACATAGAATTGTGCTCTGCTTTTAAGGAAGTTTACAGGTCCGATACAAGCTGAGTAAGGATGGGCTTCTCATTTTCACCATTGACTCTGGAAATTTTGCTAACAGAGAGCTGCACACTGTGAAGATTAACAGGGAAGGCAGAGAGCTCATCATTCAGGTATGCCGTGGTTTATATTGAGGGTTCAATAATACTTCCACCACAAACAAACCTACTGATTTCAATGCCTGATTGCCAGCAGGAGCCAAAGGTTTCACAATTACCTTGTACAACAAGGTCCAGCAGCAGAGCAGCCCTGTGGGTTAGACCAAAGCTCCGTCCAGACCCAGCTCCAAAGGGTCACCAGCCGTAGTGTTTTCTATACAGCGAGCCTTCCCTTGTCTCTGACAATCTGTGAATTAGGAAACACCTTTGGCCAGACTTTATGCCATTGGAGCGGTTCTGGGGCTCCTGTATTCCCAGAGGAAGCGTATATAGTGCTGCCAAAGGGATAAAAGCAGCTGAGGAATGAGCACCTGGGAATGCAGTCTCATTTTGGGTATGTTCCCCAAGGGAGAATGTGACCCCAGCTGCCTTGTCCTCTCACAGAAGAGGAAAGGCTGAAGGAACGCTGGGTGCAGACACCACGTGCATGTTGGTGCCTTGTCCCTTTGCTTGAAGGAAGCCAATCCTAACTGTGACAGCCTCATGAGAGATGAGACCCACTCCTCTGCCCCGTTTCCCTACATTGCATGTTTATCCAAGGTGGGGAGAAGAGGACCATCTTGCTGCTCCTTCTGCTTTCCTTCTGAGGCTAATTATAGCAGTTCATATTACAAAACAAATTGGCCAGATTTGGACAGCAGTCATTTAACAGGGAAGCATTGCAGTGTCTAAAGAGAAGTAACCATGTGTTAAAGAAGAGACAGAAAGAGAAGGAGACAGAAACACAAGGAGCACCACAGTTTTTCTTTACGCTTTCCATTTCTGGGTAGTAAAATGATAGCACAGCACACAACTAGAGTAGGTAGGCCTGATTACCTAGGAAGGAGGCTTATGCTAAAAGCCAAGGTTTTCCTCAAATAGCGGTCTTCTATTGTCTGCTGCACTGTGGTTTTCTTCGATGCAGAACTAATTCTTCACAATATATTTCTAGACAGGCCTCCTTTGAGTGTATTCTGAAGTGACTAGACATGGATTTTGGGAAGCAAGGGATTTCAGTGTCAAACATTTTAAGCTTTTCTGCAGAGGGGAAGTTTCTTCAAAGCCCTTTATATGACTATTCTGGTGTACCTTTCAGCTTCTCATGCTAAAATCAAAGCACATGCAGTTTCCTATCTTTAGAAACTGAATCACGCTTGGGGGCAGAATTGACTGATTTGCAGCTGAGAGCATTCCCAGAAGTTTGCAGCACAGAGAGATCTAGGGATGCCTACGTGCTGTTGTAACGAACTAATTTTACTGACCTCTTCCAGGTTGATCAAGTTCTCAAACTCAAACACAACTTTTCTGAGACTGATTTTAAGGCCATCAAATCACTCACCTTGGGCAAGGTCACAGGTAGGTTTTACTAATAATATACCTAATTCATCAGTTGTTTATAGTGCTGGAGTTAACCTGTGCTGTGTGTTGGATTTTTAACAGGACTGGATGTTTGTTTGGGTGGTTTGGAGGTTGGCCTGACCATTCCAGTACTCGTCTATTTGCCTGACATCAATGCAAAAGTTTTGCTGCTTTATTGTTTGCTCTGATAGAAATATTAACTTCTCCCACCAGTAAAGTAATTCATACTGCTTGAGTGGCTGCAAAGGTTGGAATCTTAGCCTAATTTTGCTGACTAGACCGTACTCCTCTCAAGCCATCTCTGTTTCCTAATGATTAGAAAGCAGCACTGTGAACCTTCATCCTGTCTACCCTTTTTGCACTCCCAGTCTTTTTCCATTTGACTTCTGCAAGGAATATTTATATTACATATAGTACTTAGCCCACAATTCTGCATGCTCTGTGCTTGGACCTTTCTCATCTTTGCCCTTCCACACTACAAAGCTATCACAAGACCAGAAAAGCTGCCAGAAATTTGGAAACTCCCCCGTTTTGTTGTCAAGAATGTTATATTACTTTTATATGAGGGTCTTATTCATTCATAGTAAGATTCTACGTACATCCTTGGTTATAGACATCTTAGTGCTTTGTTAGAATTGTCAGGCTTGATGTGGAGGTTTCTCTATTACAATGCATGTTTTATTAGTGGCACCTAAGGCCTGCAGGATTGGTAGCTAGACAGTTCAGAATACAGCGATTTTCCAAACCTTTGTGGACAGGTTTGGGTACCTGACACTTGTGAGAGCTTAGGCAAAAATCTCATTTTGTCAAAAGTCAGCTGTAGTGCTTAAAATCTAAAAGAACATTGCTCATCATGACCTCTACCTACAGCTCCGACTATAGATACCAAATCAATAAAATAAGGCTTTTCTAACCAGCAAGATGGAATATAGCACAAAGACCTTCAAAGATAGCCAGCAAGCTGACAAGGTGCAGCTCAGCACCATGAAGAGAAACTAGATTTAGTCACAAAACTATGATTAATTTTACAAGTCCAAGGTTGTTGCGAAGCCAAAAAGCCCAGAGGTATCTCCAGAGGTCCAGACTTGTCTCCAGGCAGCTTTTAATGGATATATCTTCCTATAATTTCTCTCTTGCCGCAGTGTTTATTGGGATTTTGGTTTAGTAAAAGTAATAATAACAGCAATAGTTCATTTTCTGTAATGACACTAAAGCCATAAACTTGGCCATCAAGATGGTGAAAGATCTTATTGCTGTACCAGGAATCATACACTGCGTCCTGGCAAGTCACTTTAATTCTAGTCTAATCCTAATTCTGATTTTGTCTTCATAAACTAAGTTAATTTCTGCAGACTTCTTCTATGCCATGACTTAATTTTCCTGGTTTTATCCCACAGCTGTAGCTGTGTTGAGTAGAGTCCTTGTGAACTCACAGAATCATAAATCCCCCAGGTCTTCTCCTCTCTAGGATGACCAGTCCCAGCTCTCTCAGATGGAAGAAGCTCCAGTTCCTTAATCATCTTTGCAGCCCTTCACTGGATTCATTCCAATAAATCCATTTCTTTCTTCCACTGGAGAGCCCAGAACTGGACCCAGCACTCCGATAATGTTACACCCATACAGAGTACAGGGAAAGGATCACCTTCTCTCTGCTGTCAATGCTCTTCTCAAGGCAGACCTGGATGCCAGGATGTCATTGGCTACTTTAGCTATAATGGCACATTTCTGGTTCGTTGTCAGCTTGTTGTCCACTGGGACCCCCATATCTTTCTCTGCAAAGCTGCCAGCTGGTTAGCCTCAACCAGTGTCAGTAGATGGGCTTATTCCTAACTTAAGTGCAAATCTTTGCATTGCCTTTGTTGAACTTCATGAGGTTCCAGTTTTCCCATTTCTCCAGCTTGTCTATGTCCTTCTGAGTAGTGGCACAACCTGCTGGTCTATGAACTGCTCCTCGCAAATTTGTATCATCTCCAAACTTACTCAGGTTACACATTGTCCCATGCTGGTAAAAAACCACCCCAAACAAAGTCACTACTTCTACAAAGTTAAGAGTATTGCCTTGTTTTATGAAGAGAAGAACCGGACCATGTCATTTTAGATTGTAAAATTTAAATAAATATGTCCATTCATCGTTTATACTATTATATAGGCAAAATGTTGGCTATAGCTTCTTTTAATGATTTACCACAAGGTGAATACTGATGACCTAAACTAATATCCTCCAATTTCTTCCTTGTCATTGTCATCCCCTCAGCAAAGCATAAACTTCCAGAGATATGTGATGCTTCAAAGTATATCTCAACTTCCTGTGTTGTTTGATTTCGACGCCACTGGGATTTAGGTATCTAAAGGCAATCATTAAGACCATGTAAGCGTCCACCGAAACAGAACCATATAGAAAAACTCTGTTCTACATGTCCTACACATATCCAGGTTATACTCGTCTGAAAATTTGTCTCTCTCCTTCTTTCCTATCACACCACTGCCTACTTGCCTGCTCTAGCAGCTGATTCTGGCTGCTTAACTGGATGATTTTACATTTTATATCATCTATATAAAAAAATAGATATATAACGGTGAAATCAAGAAAAAACATATATATGTATGTATTCATCTTCCACTGTCTGAAAAATCTCAGAGAAAGCCTGCAACAGGACATCATAAAAGACTGAAACCTCTTCCTTTCCAGATTTTCCTATGAAAACCATTTTAGCACAGCTGGAACTCTTGAGAAGTGCACTTCCATACAATGATAAGTTTTTAAAAAATAGTGCTTCCCAACCCCCCAGCCCAATTACACTCCTTTTAGTCAGAAGCTACTTAAATTCTGTTGGGTTTTTTTCTACTTTTAAAAGCTGCTATATTTTCCAATGGGTGCCCTACACCCACCTGTGAATTTCAGGAAAGAAACCCTCTGTTTAAAGGCAGAGGGGGCTCACCTGGATTTCAAAACATAGCAACACTCTGCCACAGACTGCTTGAATGACCTTGGGCAAGCCATTTATGTGCAGACATAAAGGTAAGCAGGCATTTTATTCCCACTGGAACCAGTCTGAGCTTTACTATCTCTGTTCTCTACCAGTAAAGCATGGATAATAGAACATCCCTACATCAGAGGGGTACTAGGAGGATAAAAGCATTAAAGGCTGTGAGCTGTTCAGATCCACAGTAATGGGGCCATATAGCTGCCTTAGGAAGATCAATCTAAATGTAAGTGTGGCTTTGAAGACAAGGGAGTAAAAAGAAGCAGCATTCAAGTAGCCAACAATCGTCTGTTGAATTCATCCTAACAGTGTCCAACAGCAATAGAGAAATATTATCCTGTACTTTGTTGTCATTTTCACTTCACAAATAGAGAGGCAAAACACAAAAGGACCTATCCAAAGCTCGTCAGTATCAATGGGAGTTTTTCCATGGACTTTAGCAAGTACTAGATTCAGGCCCCAAATGGGTCATACAGTTTATGGCAAAGCCTCAGTGAAATCTTAACCAGAGTCCCAGTTCATTTACTTTAAGTACTCCTTGCAGAGATCATACTGCTGTATTTAACCACATGAGTTCTATTGGCAATCTGACCTAACTGTGAAGCTGGCTCTGCTTTGAACAAGGGATTGAACTGCATGACCTTCAGAGGTGTCTTTCAACTTAAGTCATTCTATAACTCTCTGATCTCAGAGACACATTTGCATATGTTTAGGTCTCACCTAGAAAAAGCTGATATCCCAGTGGAAAATATAAATTTGTTTGGTTTTGGTTCACCTTAATGAATCTTTGAAAACTTCTTATTGTGCCCCAACTTATCTCAATACTTTGCTATTATAGACCCTGGAAAAATAATCAGTGATGCAGAGAAGTGAATCTTATTGTCTGTGTATTTGCTTCTGAGCAATTTAATATACTAACTGTGTAGTGATTCCAGAGTAAAATGGCAGCATTAAAAGGGATTCGAGTATTCTGGAGAAAAAGATGGTAAATATTTTCTTACTATTTATTAATTTCAGCCTAACTTACTTGTTTCTTCAAAGTGAGAAATTACCAGACCTTCCCATGCTGGCAATGTAAAGAGCTGTGTAGTTGAGCACATGATCATGATATCTTTTATCTCTAAAAGCCTGAGCTAAAACACAGTCGAGGTGTAGAATCTTTCCACTGAATCATTCAGCATTGATGTAAAGTGTACATAGCAGAAAGTTTATCTAGAAAGTAATTTTATTAAAATCATTATATAGGTGCAGTATAATTTTTATTATTTATAAAATAGCTTTAATATCAAAAGTTCACAAGAAGAAAATGGAATCTGTACACTGAGGAGATCACAGAATAATTAATCCAAAAGTGTTATTATATTGAGGGAGGAGATAATGGAAAAATTAAATCAGAAGGAGTAAGTTGGCACCAACTGAGATACCAAAGCTCTGAGATACAGAAGCATCTCCTTTTAGAGAGTTTATATGGAAAATAAGTCCATTTGTTTGGTGGAAAGCTATTCCCTTTTTTAAGCTCACAAGATCACAATTTCCTTGGGGCATTTGAAGTCACAATCTCAGAATATTGTGCTCTAGCATTTGAAAGAGTACAGCAATGGCTGCATAAGATAATGGCTGGAATCTTCTGGCTGCTGCAAAATTCTCTATCGGACACCCTTCTTGCTATACCCTTCTATTTCTTAGACTGACTGTACCCCAGAAAAAGATCTCTTGAGTGCATTAGAGGTCTAAAATTGCTTTTTTCTCCTAGCAGCCTCGTAAATCATTAAAGAAAATGGAAATGTCTACTTAGCATAAAAGAGGAGAAGCATTTGGGACTGAGATGGCAGCAGATAAAATAGACAAATTTGGCTACCCCAGGCACTTCAAGCTATCCAAGGTCAAAGGCAATAATACCATCATGTCTCTTTCAAAGAAACCAAATCTGTTCAGACTTCTTGCCCAGCAAAATCATTTACCATATGATCATAACGCCATGCTTAAATTCCCATTTTCTTGATGATAATACTGCCTAAGTAAGTGTCCAAGGTCATCATCTTCTATCCAGAAATTTATTATATTTAGTTTGAATTCTTGCTACTTGAGTTGATTTTAGCTGTCTGTTCCTGAGAAAAGCATGTATTCTTTTACATATCATCTCTCCATCTTCTTGCATGTTTTCTTCTCGTGGATTGTATTTTGAGCCATGCAGAATCACATTGGGTACCTGTGTTGTGACAGATTAGAATTCAATGTCAAAAATTGTGACATGTAACAAATTTCACATTGCAACTCAAAGCAGTGCTTCATTTTCGATGACAAACTCTCTTTAAGAAAACAGACTAAATGCATGTCTGAAATTATCTTTGCTAAGGCTAATCAAATAAAAATTCTCAAATGTTCCACTTGACACAAAATCCTCAATTGCTGGCAAGCAAATCCTGGCACATTCTGCTTGTTCCTGGGAAAAAAATTGTGAGAAAAAATACTTTTACTTTGTTTTTTTCTGTCCCTTGCTTTTTTCAGAAGTGTCTTAGAGGTGCTTGAATGCTTGGAACCCGTCCCCTGTTCAACTTCATCCTTTTCTTACACAGGAACCAAACTGGTCGAGCTCAAGGGTTCTATCTAACTAGGAAAAATTTCTGTGTTGTTCACTCTGCTGGTATTGTGGCAGGCTCACACCAGGAAATTAACTTACTCTAAAGATGTTCCTTCTGGACCCAAGTCCAATCCAAGATATACTTTCTGCCCTTTCTGAATTAATTATTAGAATCAGCAATGTTTACTGAGGTTGTTGAAGGACATTGCAGCATACCTTTTGAGGTAACTACACAGTACCTGCTAGTCAACGTTTTTGAGTGGGTACACTGTGGAGGCTATGAGAGTCTTTTACTTCAAGGTCATGGGCTCAAATCTAGTGATGATGTTCAAGAAGTAATATTGCAAAATGAGGCAGTGGATACACTTTAACTCCCACAAAAAATCATCTTTCTATTTCTCAGACTCAAAAAGAAAAAAAAAAAAGGACAACTGGTGCTTCAGCATTCAGAGTAAATTGTCCTTTGTGCTTCTACCAGTGATTCACATAGAATAATTAATTAGGGGACAGACATTTAAAACAGGCTATGTCTGTTCTCACTGACATTAAAAATAAATTTTGATAAAGGAAATCCATGATGGACCTTCCTGGATGCAAGTGAGTATACAGGTAAACTTTGGGCTCAGGTTTAAGTTTTGAAGTAACATTAATGTTTCGAAAGAAAGAACAAAAAGATGTTGGATAATATTTATGGTCCCACTTTTCACAGTGAGATCTTTAGACAGAAGGTCTTTGGAGCCACTCTCCCCACATTGAAATAAGATGTCTGATTTTCCTTTGATTTCAGTCAGCTGTCATATTAGTTATCATTTACTATGTCAATGTTTGCTGATACATTGCTGAGCAGCGTAGTGTTTGGTCCTAGAGCATTCTGGCAGCATTCTATTCGTAATTCCCTGTTACTGAGATATTAAGACTAAAAATTGCTTTATTTATTTAAGATGTTAAAACAAGTGTGCTCTTCGTGGCAAAGGTACACAAAGAAGCAGCAGTAGAACAGGATGTCTCTTTTGGTGAATGGGAATAAGTCAGCAGATAAATTATGTTGATACAATCAATAAAGTTTTAAAAATATGGCTACATGTCAGACCTAATCCTCATTATTACAGAGAGCCATTGCAAATATGTGGAAATCAGGAAAGCAAAACCAACACAAATCTTACTGAGCTGTGACATTGAAGGCTCCTCCAGGGAGCAGCTGGAGGACCCATCAAGAAGTAGGACCAGCTTATACACAACTCAGGAGACAAAGCTTAAAAAGTACTTCCTAAAAATGTGGGTAAAATTAAATTGTGGGGAATGAACAGATAAATTAAAAGCAGAAAAAGATTGCCTTCTCACCTAGCATGTAGGTAGGTAATCATGCAGAGTAACCCAGTCCCCAGTACCGAGAAGAGAAGCATAATGCTAAAATGTCAGATCAAACCAAGCCATCAGCAGCAATTCAGTGTGATTTTCCAGGCCAACCAAATGCATGGAAAGATTCGCAGTATCATCAGGTCAGAGGAATGCTGCTGGTGTTTCATATGACCTTGCTTCAACACAGACCTGGGGACTTCACTGAGTTGCTTTGCTTCTCTTACTGAGCACCACGTCATGTAATGAAAATACCTCTGGGAAAAACATTTTATTGTGATTTAAAGAATTCAAGTGTGGAGGGGCCTTTAATAAGCCTTTCACAGAAGTAACTTATCATAATCACAGTTTTATATTATCCACTCAAGAAATCAGAGGGCAGCACAAGTCATTCACATCCAAGTTGTGCTCTCTTAAACAGTGAAAGTCCCACTTTCTGAAAAATATAAGAGATGCAACTAAAGCCATATAATAAAGCAAACTGAATCTGTGCACGTGGATTTTTACCCTGCCTGGGGTTGTTTCTTGTTTGTCCTTTTTGTCTTTTTTTTCCAAAGCCTTTCAACAACAAATCTAGTTCTCAGTCATGCAAAGCTTACTTTGACAAAGACTTCTGGAATTGGCCCTTTAATTTGGCTGTTTAAAAAAGCCTTCAAAAGTGCTGTATCTTAGACTTTTCAAAATACAGTACCATGAAAAAGGAATTCATTATTTCTTAAGCTTTACCTTTTGCACATTGGGGCAGAACAGAGCAATTCAGTTTGCCTGATGCCTAAAAGATACCAACAAATCCACCTTTTGTGTCAGAACTAAGAAAACAGGAAAGGCTGAGAGTGGGAATGTTTATAAAAGGTTTTTATAAATTCAACAAAGACGGCAAATACCATAAATCAGTCTTTTAGTTTTATATAAGTCTTCTTGCAGAAACTTGGAAACAATTCTTTGTCTGTTTTATAACACCCCTGCCAAAATCTCATTTAAAAAATGAATGCAGCCAATTCCTGTACACTTTGAGAAGAGTAAATGTGAACTTCTGTAAGGCTGCAACTTTTCCAGTGGCAAAGCCTCACTGTTTCCCTTCCTATCTCTCATTCTTGCAGTTATTCGCAGCCCAGATGCTGTCGCCATGACAGCTCTGCAGTCAGAGCATCTCTCTTGTAAGACCCCTTGGAGAGCAAGCTCGCACTGTACCTTCCATTACTGAGAAACAGCCAAACTCTTCCATGTTATGCTTCCATGAAGATATTAAAACATAATTAGAAATCTTCTCAGCTAATTCCCTCAGACTGCATGACATGACAGTCACAGATCTTGAGCACCAGAGGAATGAGTGATTTGAGCTAGTTTTGAGATTTCTCTATATTTTCTTATATTTACAAGAAGACCATGCAATTCAGGCAGCAGTGTCAGTTATTAGAGAAAGTCTATTTTTTCTAAATCCTTTTGGCTGAGAGCATGTAAAATTACCGTGCTTGAGTCATAGTGGAATAATTTGACCTTATGCTGAAGTTTACCATCTTACTCGTTCAAGCTTTGAAAATAAACTTGAAAAGCTGGGAATCCTTATTTTCCAATGTTGTAAGAAATATTTCCAAAACTTTCAATGCTTAAGGTTTTTTTCATTAGCAGGTAATTTTTAAGACTTTGGGTAACTTTTGAGACGGTATATGTGTGCATTTGTGGGGGGTTTTCATGTTTGATTGACCTAGATATAAGGCACATCTTGTTACAGACCTCTGAGTAGTATGAATTTCTGGAAAGTAAATAAATGAGAGCTTGGAGGAAAGAGAAGATGGCTTCACTGTCCTTCGCTGACTTTCCCAAGCAATCTATGATATTAAAACATTTGGAACCGAATAAAACCCACTTATCTTTGAATTGACTTTCTCTTTGTGAAATTTAAATGAACACAGACCAACTGATAAATTAATTGCTACTTCCTCTTCAGGCTGAAAAAGACCACACACTTACTGGTTTTGGTTTTGATTTAGATCAAAAGAGGTATAGTTTGGCTTTTTATTTTATTAGTGGAATAAGGCTAGCAGAGTGAAATCCTGGCTTATAAATAGAAGGACTCCTAAGAACTCTGATTATAAAAATATGTTAATGTGATTAGGTGGATCAGAAAACTAAGTTGAAAAATAGTCTTGAGGAATACATCAAGTATTAGGCCACATGAAATGTTATGTAATAGGCAATAGAAAGCAGGCTCCTTCATTTACAAGAGTGGAGGTGGTAGAATGCCTTGAAAATATTATCCATACCTGTGAAACGGATGTTTTTAGCACAGGCACAGAAAGTTAGAGCGAGCACGTCATTCCCAGGATTCTGTGATATTCAGTGTTGCTATTTTTAATAATACGCTATTATTATTGTTATTATTACTACTGCTACCATGGCTAGCACTAATGATGTTAGATTTTCTTCAGACAGTAGAGAGAATGTATGAGGAAAGAAGCACAGTGTAGACTTTTACGTCTGAGACAACTTGATTCAATATAAGTAGCATTGTAGAGGAAGGCCTGGAGATGGGAACCTCATGGGTCAGGCCAGGGAGAATTTGTAGGCTGCTAAAGGAGAACTTGAACAGTTGAGATTCAATGAAGATAAGTAAATGGGGTGGTTTAGGAAAAAAAAGAGGATTAACTTTTCAATATGCCTTCCTAAAACAGATAATTCTTAAATTATTTTTGTGTTTTACTGCAGAGAGTTTGTCACTAGACCCTGAAGTCTCAAAAGCAAATGCCTATGGTTTCACTGGCTGCCTGTCCTCTGTTCAGTACAACCACATTGCTCCCCTGAAGGCTGCCCTACGTCATCCCAGCGTTGCTCCTGTGACTGTCAAAGGCTCCCTGACTGAATCCAGCTGTGCATCTGTAATGGAAGCTGATGTGAACACAGTAACCACGACATATTCCTCATCAGGTATGTTCAGCCAAGAGGGGAGTGTGAAATTTAAAGGAAACTGTAGAATCTCCCTCCTTCCCTCCCTCCCTCCTTCCTGTAATGCAACTGTAATAGTATGAATATTGGAACTGGGAAGTTGCCTTTTCTGTTGACGATGGGCATTAGGATTAGCCAAGGCCCCATTCTACTAAAATAAAGTTTTTGGACTAAGTTCTTGAATTGCCTAAAACATGTCTAGAACAAATAATAATGTCCCAAAGCCATAATGGAAGCAGCACCTGATGTACCATTCCCATCCACTCTAGACAGCTCCAGCAGTGCTGCAGATTTCAAGAGTGACCATAAATGTTCCACAGATTGCCTCTCCCAGTGGTGATCAACAATGGAAGTCATAGCACAAACAAGTAAAATTTGTTCCCACCCTATCAGAAATGAGCAAAACCTCGTTGTACAAACCCCTCAACACATGTGCGTGACTTCCATTGAATGCTCGTACTTTATTTTGTCAGGCTAAAGAGAAGGAGCACTACTTGAGCAGTACCAGTAAGATGATCCCAATAGTTCATTTATCTTTTGCAATCCTGAAACTGTCCTCTGGGAATTTTAAGTATTTTGCATATGTGAATTTGTATGCAGAGAAGGAAACTGAGAGCAGCTGGAAGTGTTGTCACCAGGAACGGGGGCAGTCAAGTTGCTGCTTTAGTCACCAGTGGATGTGGCAGAATTCTTAATGACCAGAAAGGGGTACAAATTAAGAGCTATTTTTTTGCCCCTTGACCTGTAAAGCCACTTTCTTTTTTTCTGATAGCTGATAAAATTCTAATTTAGATCAGAATATGATTCCTTTGACATTTGTTTGCATCAAATCCCCTTTCCTAGAGCTTCTGCCTAAGATATTCAGCAGAAAACAAATGATGCTATTAGCATTCTGCATAGGGAAAAAGGCTGCTGATTACTCTGTGGAGAGCAGCTGCCAGTGTCTGTGCTCCTCCCCACCCCCCCAACTTTCTTCTCACCACCCAGTGTTGCCTGTTTTGACACACAGAAGAAATGTATCCTGTAAAAACAGAATGGGCAATGATAACTGAAACTATGAACTCTATGCCCTCTGATCTGTCACCTCGACGATCTAATTTTTCTAGACTTTAGAGAGCAGTAAAACCTAAGGCTCAGAACTGCAGGACACAAGGCAGAGCAGAGTGTAGCATCTTTGGACTTAAATATTTAAAGCTTACAATCAGTTGCACTCTATTGTCAAGGTTAAGCTCTGTTACGTCAGAAATGCAGAAGTATTATAAATGCTCATCCCTGTCTCTGCCCCTCTGTGCTTCAAAATATGATTTCCTCTCAATATGTTGAATTAACTGCCTCTCTATTCACACTGGATTTGATTAAAGTCTGAATAAGATCTTTAGAACAAGTTAGTTCTGAAGACCTCATGTCTTTATATGCTATGGTAAGAGCACTGGGCGGTAGATTCTTGTTACAAAAAAATTCCGATTTGTAGCAAATTATACTTAGTATAGATGTACTTGAGAATTACATTTATACATGGAAAGGACACATTTGAAGAAATAAAAAAAAAGAAGACAGAGTTAAGGATTAACTTTCAAATTTACTGCTCATATCTCAATTCATCAGTTCCAGATTTCTCATTATTGAGTGTCTGAGAAGAAAAATAGAACTTCAAAGTTGAGTGTACATGTCTGTGTTGATTTTCTAATGTACAGATACAACAAAAAAGCCCTCTAGGAAATCTTTTTAAATGTATGAAAAAAGCTTTCTATATTTATAACTTGAAAACAATTGAAGCTCTTTCCTTCAGAGAGAAATACTTGTCTCCAAAACAGTTTCCTAGCAGACAGATATGGAATAAAATCCATTCACTCAGGCTGTTATCCATACATGGTATTTCTGATTAGGGAACACAAAATGAAATGTGACTTACTGTGGTTTTGACAAAGATCTGCAAATCACCTTCTTTCTTGATGAGGCACATGTAGAGGTTTCAGTGTTCTGAACTCTACACCGATGGCATATAGAGATAATGGACTTTCACTGTGCTTTTTAAAAAAATACATATATTTAAAATACTGTAAAGGCCAGAGCAGATTCAGCTGTGTGAAAGGTGGAGTCCTGAGCTGTCTGCCTACCCCAGCTGAAGAACTTGTATTCATGCATTTAAAGTAAAAAATCCTATAGAATTTCATAAATCAGAGACTACACAGAAAAAATTGCTTCTGAAAGGCAGCTTAAACAGTGCAAGTCCCTGTCTTGCTGTGCTGGTTGTGCTGGACGTGATATTTCCAAACAAAGAGGAACTGGCCAACGATGTGCCAGGACAGCCTTGGCTGTAGCAGCTATGCAATGGTCGAGTTCAAGATCCCAAGAAGAAGGGGAAAAAAGCAGAAAGTTTCACTACAGGCTTCAGGGGAACAGACTTTGTCCTTGTCATGGACCTGCTTGGAAGAATCCTGCACAATACAGCCCTGGTGAGAAGAGGGGTCCAGGAGAGCTGGTTCAAGGATTACCTCTTCCGAGATTGAGAATGATCCATCCCAATGAGCAGGAAATCTAGCAAAGGTTATAGGAGGCCCAGAGAGGTTATAAATTCTTCATCCCTGGATATATTCAAAACCCAAATGGATACAGTCCTGAGCAACTTGCTCTAATAGACCCCGATGATTTCCAGAGGAGTTTTCTGACCTCAGCAATGCTTCCAAATGCAGTGATTCATAGTGGAATGTCATCAGTTATATCTAAAAGGAGGAGGATGTCCTGTTAAGGGTCTCACATGTGAAAAAGTATTGCTTTTCCTTGGCTTCAAAGTTTATTGTGTTCCCATTGGAGATGGTTTTGCCGTCACCTGCCATCTGCTCTGATGAACAAGCCCTACTCTCCATGTATCCTAATTTTATTTCTTCAGGCAAAACATAATTCTTATCTCCGACATTTGTTCTGGTTTCTGCTCAGTACTTGAATTCTGGTAACAGTCACCAAAAAATAGTGGAGCTTTAATAGTGTTTAGTGTCAGATCTTACATAATCTTTTAAGCATGAATGACATTTTATATCATTTTTGAGGCAGAAATTTAATTTCATGCTTTTTTCATACATAGTTAATAGTCTTTCATGGCTCTATTTGACTAATACCATGCATGAGGTACCAGCTGGAGATTTTTCTCTACTACAGGAGGACTGATGTCCAACAGATGTGAATATTTATTGTTGCTGATTTCACTGGTGCCAGCTGAGAGGGGAGGTAGAAAATATCTCACCTAACTTCCAGTATCTGAAAGTTAAATCATCTTGAGTCTAAATAATGATTAGTCCTCTCCTCTAGTTTGTGGAGAGGAATAGATGAATCACATTGTTATTTTTTGACAGTGACTTTAGGGTATCAAGTATCTGTAGATTCTTTTCCTCTGTTTAACTAAATAAAAAGAGCCTAAATTACTAGGTTCTATTTATATCACTAGCTTCGAGATGCTGAAAAATAAAGATGAACCTACCCATGATATATAAAATTACGAGCAACCTTGATCTAACTTTGAATTTGCCTCTGCCTTGAGCTAAGCCTCAAAAGCTTGAGATTAGGCTAAATAGCCTCCAGACTTCCATCCCAATCTAAACTTTTCTACAATGCTGTCTGTATTTATGTCTAAACTAACAGTTCTTACATCCCCATTCCAGTCCCACAAGTGTAGTAAATGAGCCAAAGCATTGCCATGGCTATTTGTTTTTTGGCAACATCACTATAGGCACCAAATATCCAAGCAAGGGGCCTCTTGTAAATAGGTCTCAACCTAAGTGTCCAGATCTGTTATTGGCAATCTCCATTCATACTGATAATAGATGTATTGGAGGTGTTTGACCCCAAAAATCCCTTTTGTGCCAGTAACTCAATTGATGAATTGCAGATATGGGGAAACCTGAATTTTCAGAATGGATGCATTTGATGAGAAATCCTTCCACCCATAAAACTAGCAGTAGAGTTAAATCTTTTAAAACATTAAAGCCTCTTTAAGGATGATGCCTTCTGCACATCTTTGGGGCTGTTATCAGTGATGCAGAAGATAAGGAAAATGTGTCACCTTTAAGAACCTAAACAGCCCAAAGCCACCACCATTACAAACTCAGCACCTCCTGATACACAGATATGAAATTACTGCTCATTTCAATAAAAAACATCTTCTTGGACAATGAGATACCAAAATGTGTCTGAGTAAGCTACTAAAGGAAGGGTGTTGAATTACAATAACACCAGATTTCTCAGTTAGACTTCCACCTCTTGCATCTGAAAAAAATCACTTTGACAAATCATTATAAGATATAGCAGAGATGGGCATCCATAACTCACACATACATCGTCTGTATGATAGCCTGGAGGCTTTTAAAGTAGAGAAATACAGATAGGAATCTTGTCAAAGGAGAGGGTGAGCTGAAAGGGAAAAAAAAAAAAGTGCAGAAAAGCTGGATTCAGCTAGCAGTAGAAGACACAGCATCATCATGCAGGACTAAAGTAGGTACACTGCCGTAACTCTACTGACTTCGAGGAGGGCTTGACCTATCAGGTTTGGATCTGGATTTGAAATTGTCAGCATGTAGACTGTTTGGCCCAGTGTTTTGACAGTAGTTATTTGCAGATAGGGTACAAGAGAGCTGCAACATCGAGGAGCCTTTAATATAGGAATTAATTTCTGGTCCCTTTCTATTTTAAGTCCAAGTTGACCACTGCATTTCTGCAATGGAGAGAAAAACGTCCTTTCCAAGAAGCTGTCCCAAGCAGTGACTACTTCTCTTTGTGGGATTGAATTTGGCTTGTATATTTACAACTGCAAGCATAGGCCAGGTCTAAATCTGTCTAGCTTTCCTTTCCTTTTGCTTCTATCTGATATTGTGTCTGAGGTATCCAGAAAAAAANTTAGGGTACCAAAAAAAAAAAAAAAGAAAAAAAAAGAAAAAATCTGTTTTGATTCTCCAATCCCCCAAAATCACATCTTTTGAAAAGTGATTAGGATTCATGAGGTTAAGAGGACAATCCAGTCTAAACCACAAGAAAATGAATATGGTTGATACAGAATATAAGTCCTGTTTTATTTAACTAACTGCAGATCCTTTTGGGAAGACAGATGAAAGGGAGCCTCTCACCAATGCAGTCAGAAGTGATTCAGCTGTGATTGGAGGTAAGTTAATTTTTAAAGATTGCAATTGAAAAAAAAAAATTCTGTCAAGGTAATTATTTAGTATACTTTAAATCTGGGCCCCATAAAATCCATTTCATGGTTTTGTTAATCCACTGCAGGTCTAGTATTTGCTGTGTTTATTAGCACATACCAGTATCAAGCTACTTAGACAGGCACCTGCATTATGGATGAAGCCAATAGTGGCAGCATGTGATGTTGGATATAACCCATTATGGACCATCAAGAACCTGAGTCTTCTAAAATATAATCAAAGTCTGTCTGTCATCTTGAGCAGGGGAGGTGGACAAGATGACCACGAGAGGTCACTTCCAAACTCAACTGTTGTCTGATTCTGTGTTGCTCTGTGATCTAAGACCCAGCTAACTAGTAATTGTTTTACACATCACTGTGCTTAGACGCTCAACACAGTATTCATCTATTCTGTATTTCTTGAGCTCTCTGTTTGCAAGCTGGTGGTATAGTGGAATTCGCTAGGTCATATGGTATTTATATACGAGGGAAAGTTGTTCTTACAGCTTCATGCATGGTTTTCATTTTCCTTTAACGAACTGGAAGGCAATTTATCTGTGTTTATTTTATAGCATGCCCCTTAGGGAACTGCCTTCCATAATATCTAGAAGCTATAAGCCAAAATGTACAAGGCTCATGCAAGGTTTCCAGAGATAATACAGCAGAAAATACAAGAGCAGGAATTTGTACGATCACACAGATCTATTTTTTTTGTTAAAAACAAACACACTGACCCAACTTTACTTCCAGTGAAAGCAGACTTTGACTGAAATAAGGAGGTCAATTTCATCAATGCCTACCACTTGAAGTGTTACTTAAGGTGATAAAATAGAGTTAAAAACTAACAGGGAGGGTATGATAGAAGTAGATTGTGTACAGACTGAGGTTAACTGGCCTATCATATCCACCAGCTATTGTGCGTTAGTAATGTATTTTTTTAGTAATTGGAGCTTTTGTTTTGGCTTTGTTACACTTTCAATCCTTCCTTTTTTACCCCTCTTCAGGTGTGATAGCAGTTGTGATTTTCATCATCTTTTGCATCATTGCCATCATGAGCAGAGTCCTCTATCAGCACAAACAAGCACATCGAAGTAGCCAGACAAAGGAGAAGGAATACCCGGAAAACCTCGAGAGCTCCTCCTTTAAAACTGACATTGACTTGCAGAACACAGTGAGCGAGTGCAAACGGGAGTACTTCATCTGATGGACAATGCAATTTCTTCTTACTCTTACTCCCCTAACTCTCTTTCCTTTCTTCCTTCCTTTTTTTTTTTTTTTTTTTTTTAAACCATTCATTTTTTTCTCCTTTTTTT
>VZTU01005196.1:26065-99843 GCA_013400835.1 Zapornia atra
GTTTTCTCTCTTTTTTTTTTTTTTTTTTTAAACCATTCATTTTTTGCTACCTTCTTTTTCATTTGGAAAAGACCGCCCTGCACAGGAAACACTGACAACAATCACAGTGCCTCATTCTCTGCACAAGAACCTGACAGTCACAGTTTACTTCTGTAGCTCAAGAGACCTGTTGCCCCACCCTACTGCACAAAATAAGATCCATGTGTACATTTGGTTTTTGCTTTGGGTTCCTCAGTGTTTCAAAGTCCCTAAACTTACTTGTGTTTTTCTCTGGAGTAATTTAATTCATCACTTTTACACTAGAGCTGGACTATGTAAAGTAGAGGTAAAGTAGCTGAATACATAGCTCTCCAGATACTGGGACAGGATAGAGGGAAAGAATGAGACCAAAACATCTGATTTATTTTACAGGCTCATTTACAACAATCATAAGGAACCAGTCAAATTCTCAAATGCTACAAATTGATATATGTTTATTAATTTCTGTGGTGTTACACTAATTTATACCAGTTGAGAAGTAAGGAAAAAAAAAAAGCTCCTTCTCCTGACTGCCTGTCCTTTTACTGTAACTTTTAGGCTTACCAGTACTTTTCCAGCAATATATGTATCACCAATAAATGTCATTCCCGCGCACCTCTTTCACCTCCATCTCATAAGACTGGCTATGTAGACCCAACATACTCTAGCATAACTCTAGCTGAAGCATGGAAAATAGGAGCTTGAATCTCCAGGGGGTTTAGGAAGCTGCTGGGACTTAGGTGCACTTTATTTGTCTGGAATGTTAGAAATGCAACATATACCTGTTCATGCCATATGGAGGATTATCACATGCTGAGGTTAAACACTGTTGCCTCTGTGGCAAAGAAAAAGGACATAGGCAAGAAAAATCAAAAAATAGTTTAATCTTAAACATGTCACACCTCTGTCAGTCCTTCTTAAAAAAAAAAGAGAGAAAACTAATCCAAGCACTCAAAAAACCCCAACCCAAAACTGCATGAAAGACTGATATTTCCTGTTTATGGAAATTGGAATACCTTCTCCAAAGCTAAATCCAGAGAGAGGTCTAATGTCATGTCTAAAAAGGTTAATATTTATCAACTATGTTTACAAGGAAGAACATTAGGGAAATAAGCCCAAAAAAGGTCCCTAATATTCTACTTTGAAATAATCTTCTGGTTTTTAAAGTCCTCTGTCCTTTCCTGATTGGGAACCATACTGAAGATTTAAATCCTGCCCATTTTACTGGTGCTGCATGGTTTCAGTGTGAGGCTGAAAAACCTTTTCAGTCACAAGACATCCTAAGTGTAAGAAATGGAGACATCCCACCAAGGAAGGTTTTTCACACCCTGCTTGTGTCTGCATGACATACTGCCTCTGCAGGGCTTCTTGGAGAGTTTGTAGAATTTGCTGTCAGACTTGAAGGTTTCTGACAGGAGTCAGAATCCAACAACTAAGACAAATATATTTATTGAAGTACTTTTTATAAGAATTAATTCAAGATGCTTAACTGTGCAGCTGAATCTCTTTGACCTCTACACTCTCCTGCAGACATCCTGGGTTTCTGCATTGTCATCCTGTTTATGTAGATTAAAATCAAGGAATTAGGGTAGGAGGTAATAACCCATGGCAAATTAGAGATGGGGTTACACATGCAACAGGTGATATTTTTCCAGGCAGTGCTTTGCAGCGTTATGCAGCTGGTTATGTTTTTTTCATGGGAGGAGTGGACAGAAAAGGAAAAAAATAAATAAATTACAGTCTGGATATGGTGATTATTCACCATTTCTTTTGGAATATTTTATGAAAAATTGCATCCGGTGAAGACAAAGCAATCTTGGAATGATATCACTCTCATGTGAAGGGGAATATGTGAGGCCAGCCCTGTAACTAGAACTCTTAACTGAGCAATTTTATAAAGCCATTTACATTGAAAGTAGCTTTGGTGCCATTCTTCCTCGACTGTGTTTGACAGCAGCCCTTTGCATGATACATGATTACCTAAGAGTGTTTCTGCATGATGAGATGCATAATGATGGACTCATTAGCTATGTTCCCTTTATGTTGCTTTATTTTTGCAGTGAAATCCTGGCAAACCAATGCTCTTTTCTCACCCCACCAACCCCACCCCACCTCCCTCCTCAATAAAGATGCTTTGCTTGGCATCGTAGGAGGGGAGGAACAAGAGAGCACATGGGCTCCTCTGCCCATGTTTGAGTCATCTGGAATGGCCTCTGCAGAATGGAACAGGAAGGAAGGGAAAGCCCACAGGTGCATGTTTTTCTCTAGCTAAACTAGCAGACACAAATCATCCTTCCGTTTTCCTACATGTTAGTTTCCAGGAATGAAATTACTACAAAATGCAGCCATAAAGCATGAAGCAGCTCCAGCAGTGGAGTAGCTCTACAAGGGAGACTGAGCAACGAAGCAGAGTCCTCTCATTTCTCAAGGGACTAAATTACTTTCAGCAGTGTTAGGGCCTAATTCTGCAAGATGCTGAGCTTTCTCAAGGAAGGTGACGTCCCCACCTTCAAATTCAGAAATTAGTGTCACTGCAAACATTTCAAATACAGCGCAGTGGCTCAGTCCTGGAATGTAAGTGGAATGCCCAGACTTGGTGAAACAGCATGAGTGTTTGTTTGTCCGTTTTCCCTTGTCCTCATTTAACACAGCCCAGGCTGGTAAAGCTCCTTGAGCACTTAGTTAAGCTGGTGTGCATTTGTTAAAAAAAAAAAGAGAAAGAACTGTGCATACATACATACATGCATGAGCATCTAGAAACACATGCATCTATACCTGTGGATGTAATGAGATGTGGATATTTATATGTTACAGGGCTGGACAAATGAACACTTTTGTATGGACTTGATATACAAGACCCTACCTTCTAAATCAGGATGTCAATACTCCTCTTATTAAAAGATAGCTAAAAGATACTACATGAAGTACTCTGATGCTAACTCTTTTTTTCTGCTTTCTTTTTCTTTTCCATGCATAATGCTTGCCTTAGTGAGGGCACTGATTTACTTCAGCACCAGTTAAAGGCAATTAAAAGGAAGTTTTAAAAAAGAGAAGAAATGCCTTTTTGTAAAAATCTTACAGCATTAAAACTGCTTTTTTTTCCCCCACAATTACATTTTTTCCCATCTATTTCAAACCATTTCTGCTATTTTTGTTTAAAATTGTTCTTTAAATGGGGGGATCTTTCCTTTTTTTCTTTTAGCTATCATTCTAGATAACAATTTTCAGTAAACGTGTGGGGTAGTACTTTTTTTATATATGTCAGGATTTATTTTGATGGAAAATATCAAATAACAGTTTGGAGGTGTTGTTTGGGTTTTCTTCCTTTTCCTAAGACAGGTTTTATAACAGAAGGAAGGGGCTGGTAGAAGGATACCGAGTCTCTTTTTTTTTATCTTTGTGGTATGGTATGTAACCACTGAAAATCATTATTGCTAGGCAGAGATTTTGGGGCTATGAAATTTCTAACCCACTTAGACATGCACTTAGGCACTGCAAATTCCTGATTTCCAGAAATATTTTGGCCAACAACGGCCATGCTTATAAACATATTTAGTCATGCAAAGTCTGAGTTAGATGCCTAGAAGGACAGCCTGACAACCCTGGTGTCTGGCTATAGAAAACAAATGAAGGCTGTCTGTCAGAAAGCTAAATCCCACTAGTTTTCAGTGAGACATGGGCTGCCACCTGAGTGAAGTGTGGGCTTTCAAAGGACTTTAGTCTCCTGAGGATGTGGATCAATGCTTAGGTGATTAAATAAGATGAGCACTTGACTCAAATTCATCTCAGTTGGATTTCTGCTTCTATCTTGCTGTCAAATTTTTAAAATACTACAAGACATTTTAAATACCTCTGAAAATCGAGTCTCATTTCTCTTTTGGAAATAAAACATTAGTCCTAAGTAAGTCACCTATGTAATTTGCAGTGGGTATTTCATCTGTCCTTACTCACTTAGAGACAAGACAGTCTGGGTGTTTTGAGTAAAGTTTTAACACATACACTTTTTTCTTTTGCTTGTTCTTGCCACGGCACAGCTCTGAGAGTATGTCTGCAGTGAAAGCAAAGCCAAACATAGGACAGGCTTTTAATTCCCATTGGCTCAACCAGGATTCTTATCTGGGTGAATATAGCTGTGAAAACAAGCCATTTAGGGCTGTACTGTTATCCAATTGTGTTCAGTCATGAGATTCCACTGACATTTAGGTTAAAGCTGATGGCTAAAAAATCAAACATGAAATGCTTTCTCTCTGCTTTATTTTAACGTGATCAAGCCAGGCTTAACCCATTCTATTTAGCAATTGCTCAGTTTTTACAGGGTGAAACCCTTATTTTAATGAGATGTTTGTCTATTTAGCTGATCACATATTTCACATCTTGGGTGAAGAGCAATCAATACATCATATAGTTTCACTATGGAGAGGAATTATGAATCTTCTCCTGATGAAGTCAGCTATAGATTTTGCTGAGATTAAGATTGAGTCCTGGACCTATGGAAGCACTTGTAGATTAGTTTTACCTTAGTCTTTTGGTTTTGTTTAATTTTACATTTGGTTTTACAGGCTGCGTGTTTTACACTTGTCATCCAGTCGTGTCCTGTGGTCAGTGAGCACAGGGTAAATGTCTCAGACATCGTTTAAGGCTAAATGAATCACTCTCTAGAGGGGCATCTCTCTCTCTCTACAGATTACAGAGACAGGCTAGGCTCCTGGCAATAGGTTAGCTGCTTCTAGCAGAATTTGCCCTCATATAATAGTAATCTTACACTTGCCTTGCAGTGCCAGTGGACATATTTGCACAGGTCTTAAAAGACACGTGTTTCTTATTGAGATGCCAGCTGGCATCAAGGAAGGACAACTCCTTGCATCTGAAACTACACTAGACATCTCTGAGCTTAGGAAATGAATGTGTCTACTTACATCCAAATGGATGAAAGTCAAGTGTCAACACACCCATTTGAGTTGGCCGCCATCCAATCAGTAGTCTGTGGGGCATGGGACAGGATAGCTCTCCTAATGATTCCAGATCCAAGATCCATTCATTACCTTATGTGAGAAGTTTGGCAGATTTCACATGCACAGATTTCATCATCTAAAGCTCAGACCCTTAAAATGCCTTTCTAGCCCTGTGTGTCTGGTGCCATTTGAGATGAACTAGAGGATCACTGTAGGTCTAGTAAGGTTGCGAGTCTCCTGTTTGTCATGTGTCATATCTGCTACCCCCAAGCAGATGTGTCTGATACCTGCTGGCTCTCCAAATTACGGTACACCAAATCCAGAACCCCTAAATTCTGGATTAAATGAATGCCTGAGAAATATCCCATCTTCAGAACAAAATCAACCTGTCCTTCCATCAGTGTAAGCCAATCAGTTGAAGCGTATCCTTCACCCCAGGTAAACAAGAGCGTAACAGGAGGCAGGATCTGACCCCTTTGTGTTCCACCGTCTCGTGCCATTGTTGGTTCTTGCCATCACATACACAAAGCTTACACTGAAGAAGACCAGTTGCAAGTACTGTTATGCACTGCCAGCTTTTCACAGACACAAAAGCTTTCCTTTTTTTTTTTTTTCCCCAAAAAGCAACACTTTGTAAAAGACTTGAGCAACAGCTGAGACCTTGTGAGGCTCTCTAAGACAAGTGCTATTTCAAAGCTTTCATGCAGTTTTGTAATGCCTACTTAGGAAACAAGCTAAGTGATATGCTTACATCCCTGACAAACCAAGGGCCTTATCTAGAGTCTTTTGAGGTTCATGGGAGGCCTCTTGGTAGACTACAGTTAGAGTTGCACCATGCCCTTTGGGGTTTTGGGGGGTATTCATCATGAGTTACTATCGCAGCTTCAAAGCACGATTTGTTCCCTTTGGTTCTGCACTTTGCTGTGCTGCTTTTTCCACTGAAAAGTTCTCTAGGTCTCCTTTTCTTGTGGGCGGCCCCCTCCTCCATGCTCCTTTTGTACATGAAATTTCTAAACACACGCTTCTTTTGAGTCCTAAATAGCTTTTTTTCTTTGGTTGTTTATTTTGAGTCATGCATATTGGAGTTTGGATATTTCTATGTATTGGTACTTATTTTTGTGATCTTTTGCACTAAGTTACTCTGACAAAAACAAAAACTGAAAAAAAAAGCACACCTTCTAGTGAACTATTGTAACTTGTAAGCTCGTTGTTTGTTGTTTGTAATGTACTGAGTCTACAAGCCGAGCTAAGGAAGGATTAAGGCAACAGTTTGTGTTGACATTGTCGCTCCGTATCGAGTTCATATCTAATTCACCTCTGTTTTTGTTTTCTCTCCTGTTTTCTTTAACATGCGGGGCTATCAAATGGGTGGTAGGAGGCAGAGGAACTTGTGTTATGATTCTAAGGTTATGTTATTCTTCCTGGCAGTCAGAGAAACCAGAAATTTGATGAAGAAATTGTATCATTCTCAAAATGTCAGTCGGATGTTCAGCCAGAATGGAGAGTGCACTCCACTGTGGAGATGTAGTCACCTAGAAATGGTGACCTGTAAGGGGGAATGGGGACATTAACTCTCCACATTACAGTTGCAGTGAGGCAGTGCAGGAGGCAAAAGCTCTCAGAAAGGTTATGCTGTTGGAAGCCAGGCATGGTAACCATTGGCTGGATCCAAGGGTTTCGGGTCTTTCTGCGTGGTTCATTTTTACCATGGAATGAATTACAAGTTAGCCTGCCAAAACATAGCCTTAATTGTCCTGTAAAGCATCAGCATCGTGCTTCAAACATGGGAGAGGATTTCAAACCTCTGGCCAATACTAGTCTGAATCTCTCCAGTTAGATCACTGGATCTCTCCCTGATACCTCAAAGAAGAATTGGGGGTGATTTCTCTCAAACAGTCGTAACGTTTAAGGAAATGTTTGGTACCACAGGTGTTCAAAAGAACGATGTGTTCTTAGAGAATCTCCTCTCCTCAACCCTTCCTCACTTAGGATGCTTGTGGCACCTTTTTTCTGAACTACGGACTGCGGTTCAAATTGCAACATCATTTGCTTCTTGATATGCTGATCATTACAGACTTCATGGATTTCAATCCCACAATTGTCCAAAACAATTTCTGCATGGGAAATTATTTACTCACTTTTGCATGCCATAGCCCTTTACAGTTCCTTTTTGCATCTTTTAGGCAAAACATTTTCTGATGTGTTTTGTCATTGCAGCCAATGCTGAGCATGTGTATCGTTAAGGGAGAAAACTGCTTCTGAGGTAAAGCTTAGATACAGCCAGTTACAGCCTCACATCGCACTCACAACACTGGAGTACTTGAGACACTCAAGCTCTATGAAATTTCAGAAGGAGGTTAGGAAAACAAGCAGGTACATGTTTTATCAGGCACCCAGCCTGATAAAAATCTCTACTGTGTGAGTTTTGCAAATGAAATATTTAATATAGACCATTATAAGTAAATGATAGCGAGAAGCTAAATATTGTAGTACGTGACCTGCTTTGAAGCCCACATCGTGAAACAAAGCCAGCTTCAGACCTCATCATAATCCTGTTGAGGTCAATGTAGATAGATCATAGATGAACTTAGCCTCAGATTGCCCTAGGCAAGGGCAGCAATGATCTCCTCCAAACTGGGGCTGACATATATGAATTCAAGTCAGGACCTTATATTCATCATCCCCTAGTGCTGTCAACAGGAGTTGCATTCACTGCAATTATGTGTCTTCTAGCAGAACTGTGGATAAAACTTGGGATAAGGCAATGAACTTCAGCTCCACTTTAAGCCTGTGACATGGTTTAAGTCACTTTTGGGAGTTTCTGGCTATGTGTGTAGGGGGAAGGGTGATGTGTGGGTGGTCTGTTGTAATCTCACCCACTGACTTTGAAAGGATTTTATTGGAGCCCACCCCTGGGTGGACTGTGGTGAACTCTATCCTACTTGAAAAATTAAGGCACCCTAAAATGCAAAATAAAATGTAGGCAAAAAGTGCAGCTTCACAGGCTGCAAAAGCTATCTGAGATTGAATACTTATAATAAGAAAAAATTGGCTCTTTCTACAGATGAACCCTTCATCATTCATTTTACTTTGTTCTACTCAAATTATATTAAATAAATCTCAGAACACTGCTCATTTCAGTAGCAAAGCAAAAAAAAAGACTTTTTTTTTTCTTTTCTTTTAATGGTCCATCCAAGGGTAATGCAAGAGTCTCTCAGTTACAGTAAAAAGCAAAATGGAGATTTAGATTATTCCCCTTTCACTATCTGGTTTTCTAAAGAGAATTCCACAGGACGTTGCCTCAGTCCAAGTCAGTTTTGTAGACAATGTAACATGTCTTAATACCCCTTTCGGGGATTGAAGAAATTTAGCCTTAGCTTCTTTTGTTTTCTATGGTTACTGTTGTACAGAAGAAAGACTTAAACTGTAAATAATGTATATTTAATAAAAAAAGACTTTTTGTATCATTTTGTGTGGAAGACAAATGTCTCCTCCTGTGTTTTTTTTTTTTTTAATAGCTGAATGGACATTAAAAAGCGCTGATTATGGGAAAACTGATATTCAGGCTTTTACATGTTAATTCTAAGTCAACAGATCTCACTGGATAGTAATAAAAGCTGCAGCATCCACAACCTGGATTTACTGATTTCAGCTGTTGCTGAAAGTTATTGTCAGGTCATCACCCCCATCCCTGTCATAACTGATTGATGCCAGTTTGCAGCACCTGCTCTGGGCTGCCTATGGGGTTAAAAGTCTTGTCTGGAGATGTGTGTTAGTTCTGTTTACAAAACATGTAGTCTGTGGTAATTTCAGCCCCAAGCAGTGGCTGAGCACCACACACCACTCACTCCCACAGGAGAGACAGACAGAGCCTCTGTAGGTTGGGATAAGGACAGTTTACTGACAAAAATCACTGTGAATGTAGAACAATAGTGGCTAATCACACTCACACCCAGTGCTAACACAGAGTACCTTACTGACCTGACGATTCCCTACCTACCTACCTACCGACCGGATGCCCCAGCCACACTCAGACTGTCCCAGAGGCACTAAGCCCCTGCCCTTCCCCAACCAGCTGCTTTTATGGGGAAGTGGTGTCAGGTGGTGTAGAAAACAGCACAGGCTAACTCAAGTCACCTGTGCTGGCTGCTTGGGGAGGTTGACTCTGGCCTGGGCAGAACCAGGACAAAAGGAATTCAGAACCAGGAGTAAAAAGTGTCATAGCACTGCAGCTTTCCAGGTACATACACACGCGCTCTCCCCTGCAACAGCCACATGTCCCCTAGCACAACCACCGTGCTTCTGCCTGTCACAGGGATCACACTTACTCTCTGCCTCCTTCACACACACACATCCCTAGCGTGATAAACTGGAGCTGGCTCAGGCTGGATTCTGCCTTGTCCATTCTGCTTTGGCTTTATGCTTTCAGTCTCACCAATTACTCCCCCTCTACCCTACTCCGTGGAAATGGAGCACTTTTGAATCTCTTGGGTTCCTTTGAAAGTCACAGTCTTTGATACTATCAACCAAGAAGCAGTAAACAACGACTTAGAAAATAGCAGGTCCTAATTAAATACAGAGAGGAGTACTCAAGAGTTTCACATCTTTGGATTTGACACAATCCCCTCCCAAACTTTCAAGGTTTATGCATTCTGTGTTTCAACTAGTTAAAGACTTTTGTATTAGCTGGGGAGCTGTGGGTCTTATTATCTTCGGCACTTCCAATGAGTTTATTTTTTCCCCGTTCATTTCTGGTGGGCTGCTGTCCAGAAGACAGAGTTAACAAGTGTCTGTGGCGCTGCATGGAGGTTATGTTATTCCAGCAGGATAACTGTGGTACCTAGGTTGGGATTCTGCAGCCAACAGTGCACCAGTGCCCATCTCAGGGGTGATCCAGCATACCAGAGATGTCCCAGTCCACAGCGCAGCATGCAGACACAGATGTCATCTATCCAGTAGCACCCTCCTGGTGTCCCCTTGTTCCCGGTGGGGTGGGAGAAAGGGGCTTGTTATCACTTGACTTAGCAGAAAACTTCAAGTTACAATGAATCCCACACCAAATTAATTTTCTCAGGAAAAAAAAAAAAATCAAGTAAGAGCAATATCCATATAAATCTTCCAGTTTTCCTTCTTCATCGTTAATATAGTGGGAGCAGTAACCTTACAAAGGCTTGGAAGGACAGCAACAACTCCTACAATTTTAGTTTTAATTCACTCCTTGAAAATTAAATTTACATAGTTTACAGTATGGAAATGTCACTGTGACCAGTTTTCTCTTTTTCTGAGTGGAAGGAGATACTTTTTTCTCATCTTCTTTAACTCCTTATGTGGCTTCTTTAGTTTTTCCTGTGCTCACTTTTGTTTGTTATGCTTCTTTCTTCCTGAACTATCATATGATGAGTTAAAGACATTATTCAGAATGTTGCATTAAATAATTAAACTAGTGTAATTGAAATGCATATATCTATTTGGCAGCCTAGCAAAACATCATTAATTGTGGTTTATGGGTAGTTAGCAATGTCTGGAAGAGGGAACAAGAAGATATCATGGTGGGGTGTCAAATCTTCCTCTTCCTCAGCAGCTGCCGTCCTTTTCTAGTAGGCTGAGGAATAATAATAATAAATTACCTCTTTTGCAGCATCTGCACGAGGAGCAAGTGTTTTATGTTAAAGCTTTGTTCCTTCAACCAAAGGCCCATTGGTAAATGCGTATAGGCAAATACCATTAAGAGAGCAAGCACTGCTGTGAAAGACACACAGGAGAGCCCTACTACAGTTAGCTGTGGTGGTTTTTTGCTTTTTTCCCCACAGCATGAGTACTAGGCTGCTGCAGTCAGTGCTTATTTTTTTATACCTGTTAGCCTAGTAAGAAATCATAAAAAGCTGCTATACAAGGTCATGTTGTTCCCCAACCCCCCCATGCTGGTGATGGCTGTATTTAACTCTTCTTAGCTTGAGACCATTGCTCGCTCTTTCTCGAAGCCTAAGCCAAATAGCTTTTGCCTCAGTTTAAGCCCATTACAGTTTGTCCTATTCCCAAAGGAATGGAAAGAACACCTCGATCCCTTCCAGTCACACAGCAGCCCTTTTTCTCTAACAGCTATCTTACCCATCCAGCTCCCCACACTCTTCAGCCTTCCTTGTTTTCAGACTAATAAACCCACTTCCCTTACATCTTTTCTTGCAATTTTTTTAAACCCTGTACAATCACAGAAAGCAGCTTGCTAGGAATGTAGAACCATAGAATGAATATACTGAGTTGGAAGGGACCCATAAGGCTCCTCAAGTCCAACAGTGCTTATTTTTACCTGTTGGAGTATCAGAATTCACTGTAGCATAATCAATCTAGAGATTATCCCTCCCCCCAATTTATTTTCCTCAGTCGTACTCCCTGCATCCATCTCTATCAAAGTGCCATCAGAGCGCTACAGTGGTGGGAACCAAGCCGTGCTTCAAAGCCTGCAAACACTGTTGGGGCACCAGTAGTGTGCTTAGAGTCTACTACAAGAAATTAATGCACAGAAAGTATTGCTGTGGCAAGAAATCTGCTGTGAGATAGATTATAACCTTTCTGCCTTGTTTGGGGGTACAGAGGGGCAGCCAGTTGTCCAAAAGACCAATTCTTTGTTCGTTCCCCCTCTACAAGATGTTGGGAAATTAGAAGCAGAAAGGCTGTTAGATCTCTGCTTTATCCTTTACTTAATAAGGAGACCATGTCTAAATGCAAGGTGGGTGCTGGGTGTCAGCCATTGCTAAGCTATGGGCGAAAAAAAATCATTAATGTGGAAAAAGAGCAGATATTAGGTGTGTTACAAACTTCACTGTAAAATAATTTGTAATAGACAGGACAGAGCAGGAAATGAGCAGGTTCTGATGGAGAGAACAAGTGGATGATCAATGTATAAAAAGCAACAAGCTGGTACATAACAAATGAAGGATTCAACATGAAATAGTTCAGCTTCAATGACCCAAGCTAACAGTCTGCTGGCAAGTTTATATGGCTAAAATGAATCTTTTTTTTTTTCCCCCTGAATGTAGGATTGTACACTTAGGCAGAGTATTGGCCTTGAGGTAGAAATATAAACGGTAACAAAACAAGTGAAACATACAATGGGCTTTTTTGCTTCTACATGGACTGTACACCACCTAGTACTGGTGTACTAGGTGGTGGGCCTAGCTGCTGATGCTTAAAATGTCATGGTCCCCCCAGAATACACAGCTGCTTTAAATGGAGTGACAGACTTTTTTTTTTTTCCTGTCAGGTGAGGATTTTGCTATTTTTTTTAAATTTTTACTCCAACCCTGCCTCGCTTACGACTTTCTATTAAGGTCATCTCTCACCTGAATTTTTTTGGAAAGTGAGACAACCAGGAACAGCTGCATAGACTCACAGAATGCTTTGGGTTGGAAATGACCTCAAAAATCATCTTGTTCCAATCCCTTGCAATAGGCAGGGACACCTTGCACTAAAAGCCCCATCCAACCTGGCCTTGAACACTTCCAGACTGTAGCTGTGCTTGGGATTGCCCTGACCAGTATGCAGGACCTTGCACTTGGCCTTGTTGAACTTCATGAGGTTCATATGAGCCCTTCTCTCAAGCCTGTCAAGGTCCCTCTGGATGACAAGATGGTGCTTCTCTATTGATTTCTCTGTCAAGGTAAGCAGTGGTCGATAGTCACACGGGCAGGACTGCAGGACTTCCCTGCCACAGGATACATCTGAACCCCTATATTTGTGCTACCTTCCATGAATAGGATACACCTGAGATTTAGGCTAGAGACCCACAATTAAGGCCTGTTTTTAGTTACATACAAACACACACTCCCAGAATTTCCTGTTCATACCAAGTACAGTCAAGCACTAGGGTGTGCATTTCAGGCTGCTGCCTTGCTCAACTTTGTTTCCTACTACTTCCATTGCCCAGGATGAAGTACCCCCTCAGCCCTGTGCAGTTAAGTAAAAACCTCCCTTCACTAGTTCACCCTGTGCTCCTAAAAGGCTGCAAACTGATATGGAAACAGAAAGATAACTGCTTCCCACTGGAAGGACGTCAATTAAAATGTAGGGAAAAGACGATGCTGTGGCACTCTCCTTGGCCAATGCTGCCAGAGGTTCAGTAAATACTGCAGTAAGGAAGTCGTTGCAGAGGAAAGGATTTTTTTGGTTTGTTTGTTTTTATTTTGCAGAGCAGACTGCTGTGCAGAATCCTTACAGTCTGATCCAGAGGCTTCTCAGCATCATCAGGTTAAGGAAACTCTGGAGCTGAAAAGTAGAGGCTATTAAAGGGACTACACCTATCTATGAGGGCAGGAGGTGGTCTTGGGCTCCTAAATCCAGCATTAACCTTTTGCGACACTCCTTTATGATAAACAAAGGGAATCAATCACTCCTCAAGATTAATATGTTTATATATATACACACACACATACATTTTTCTATATATCCTGCCAATATATATACAAACATATGAAGTTAAACTACATACACTTACATATATGTGTGTATGTCTATATGCATACATACATATGTATATATAAGCATAAATATTTTGATGTATAAGCATCCCTCTGGCATAGGCTTCCACTTCTCAGCCAGTGAAAAGCCCCCTATCCCAATTTCCACACTATAAGATTTCCTCCTTCACAGCAGGAGGACCTGGGTTTGCGGAGGCAAAAGATGTGATGCTCTGCTTCTTGTCTCTTATCCCACTTGCTGCCTGGCACTAAACACCCTCAAGGTTTGTGCATTCAGGAACACAGCTCGATGATGAGCTGATGACTCCAAGTGCAAAGAGGTGAAAGGGTGCCTTTAGAGGCTGCTTTCGATCTAAGTGACACCCAGGATTAGTACAGTGGGTGCCTAAAGAAATTGGAACTCATTCTTATGGTGGCAATAATGACTATAATTACTGAATATATTATGATCCACTAAAATAGGAGATTAAAAAACCAGGAATTGGCCAATTTATAAATATCACAGTGCTTTTTAAAGAGGCACCATTACATTTGCTATCTTTCCTGTGCCTAACGTGATCCTAACATGGCTGCTGCCCACCATTGAGGTTATATCTTGATACAATTGAAATAAATAATAAAGGACAATAATTAATAACAGTATTTCTTTCCATTATGGCAGATTACTCTTAAAAACCAAACACCCAAACAGTTGTTGAGGGAAAGGTGAAGCATCACAAGGAAATGGTTTCTCGTTCTGAAGCCATGTTCAAGATGGATTTTCTGGATGAGGATTATGTTTTGAGCTCAGTCTATCAGTGTATTCATGTACGCTAAATGACATAGGGGTGTGCTACCCTGGTAGAGAATTAATTAGATTTAAATTTGCATTAGATTTGACAGCACTCTCATAAAATGCTAAAATCTTATTAAAAGACTGTTGATTGACTGAATACTTTTGAAGTATTATGCATTTGGGGCCCTAATCTCCATTATGTTGTCTCAACTATTGACATGCACCAGCTTGTGCCAAAAACCTGTCAATGTTCACTTGTCTCAGGATAGAGCTCCTGTCCATTTGGTACTTTCTTCGGTTTAGTACATGAAAAAGTCTCTAGATAAATACTATGAAGAGCTCACTTGTGGGCTGCTGAAATGCAAAGACACAACAGGGTTGACCTTGCCTCCAAACATAAAATATGGTGGTTCAGCCCCAAGCTGTGGCTGCGCAGCACTCACTTGCTCAGTCCTGGAGAAGAAACAGACAGATCCTCTGCAGGCTGGGATAAGGACAGCTTACTGACAGAAGCACCATGAAAGGGGGACTATAACAGCACGCGTCAAATTTCACTCATACCCAGTGATAACAGAGTACCTTATCAACCAATGATAACACAGAGTACTGCATGATATGAGGACCCACCTGACAATCAGACCACACTCAGACTGCCTTGGAAGCACCCAGAACTACCCCTCCCCGACCAGCCCCTTTTATGGGGGAGTGATGTCAGACAGTGTGGAAACAGCCCGGGCTGACTCAGCTCACCTGGGCTAACTAAGCTCACCTGGGCTGGCTGCTTGGCGAGGTTGACTCTGGTCTGGGCAGAACCAGGACAAAAGGGATTCAGAACCAGGAGTAAAAAGATATGTTCAGACACAAGGATTTGTGACTTCCAGCAATGTTCAGAAGAGTTTAAATGTAAAGTTGCAATATTTCACTAATTTAATCTCTTTCAGCATGATTGGTGGGCAGGAATGCTACAAACATTTCAGTCACTTACATGGCCTTTTGGGTGTTCAGCAATGCAAAAGGACCTGATTCTGAACATGCAAAACCATTAATGTCATTATCAGTGTGACTTTGGAGGTTTAACATTATGCATACTTAGAAAAACATTGGCTTTCACAGCTAGAAAATCATATCACACATATTTTGAAAGTCTAGTTCTCATATTCAACCCTTCACTAGTTTTTGGAGACATATCAGAATACCCAACTGAGAGTCCAAATAAAAGCTTAAAGAGTTTGTAGGATGGGCAACATGGCCAGGACTAAAAAGGGCTTACGTCTATTGAGAAGGTAACAGAGTACAGATGCTTACCGAGCATAGATAAAAAGGCCAGCAACAGAGTCCTTCAAAAGATTAAACATAAATTGATGCCTTTCTAAGGTTAGACATTGTCCTTCCCTACTTAGCAAGTTAAAGACATGAACATGATCTTGACATCTCTCCTGACCATTTGGAAAACGTGGGATTCAGCTTCAGGTTGAGGCACCTAGTTTAGGGGGTTTGATTCACTTTCTTAAAATACAGTTCTAGTTTCATGTGGAATACCCAACACAAACATATGTTTGGCAGGCGTAATGGAGGACTTCTTCTGAGTGACAAGAACAGTCAATAGAGAAGAAGTGGTGCACCCAGAAATGTCTTCAGTGGCTCCAGATGCCAGTATTTAGGCATCCAGATTTCAGGCTTAACTCTCTTGTCAGCATTGAAATGTGGGTGCCCTACTTTACAAGCTAATTCCCCCCCAGTGCAATGTCAAGCAGCAACAACTGCACCCATGTGGGCGTGCACGTGCATGCACACCGCAAACGTAAAAACAACACACCTCTGCACAGTCCCAAAACACGATCTCCTGCGGCGTGCAGAGCTTTGTAGTGCAAGTGCCTGTTTTAATCAAATCTGTACATTTTTCACACACAGGCACAAAATCCGGCAAAGTGACAAGGCTGCCAGATAACCCTCTGACTTCTTGAACAGCATGAAATCTGGATGAAGTTTCCTTTTGTATTCTCAGTGGAAAAGGCTGAGAAGGGAGGAAAACAGGCTTGCTGCTAAGCATCTGCACCTTATGGACAAAAAAACAAATTTCAAAGGGGAACTGCCAGAAGGCAGATTTCTCAGAGGTACAGTGATAAGGGAGCAGTTCAGGTTTAAAGAGGCATTGAACTAAAAATAATCAGCATAGTTAAAAAAATATTGAACAGCTGTTTTTCACACACTATATGCAGTCTGGAGCTATTGACATTCAGGTGAAACAGTGAAGCTGCTTTTCAAAAGACTTGCATCTGGGCTGTCAGGACACACTGACATTTCAGCTCGAGTGTCCCCTGCCTTCCTCCCTGCTCCACTTTGTCTCTACTCGTGTGCTTCAGGAGCCTTTAAGCAGTTCATCATTACCTGAGCCAATGTCCCTGGAAAACCAGCAGGAATTCTTCCAATGACAGGTCAAAACTATCCTCTGAGTGAGTCATAGGGGAGCTCTACTTTTCCCATCTCTATTATTCCAGCAGTTTTTCTACTGTTAGCTAGAATCATCGAACGGTCCAGCTACTCTCTTCCAGTATCTTTGCATTTTTACAGCTTATACCCATTCAAAGTATTTGAAAACTGCTTTTCTGGAGACTCTATGTTTCAATTTTTATTTTTCTATTATTTATAATTATGTTTGTATTTATGTTTGTTGTTTTTTTAAAAACTACTTATACGTGTAAATAATCTCAGCTGCTAAGTAGGTGTCTTAACATTCTCCACCTACCCAAATGGTCTTTTTATGACTTTGCACTACAGACCAACTTATTCAGAACAAACAAATTACACTATAATAAATTCCTGCATAGTTCATTTGGAATTATGTTGGCGAAAATTACCAACTCACCCTTCACCTCATTAGCATCTTTATAGTACAGTTAACTAATGCAATGTGTGGGCCAAATTCACTAGTTACTATTAAGGACTAGATCACCTTGAGAGCTCTGCATTTATATCATTATAAACCTGATGAAATATAATGCTGCTCAGAAATGAATCAAGCTCAAAATTTCCACTGATTAAAGCTGAGTTGTGCTTTGTAGCCCTCTGACAAAGTTCTGGCAGAAATAAAACATAAAATAATAAATTATTTTCTAACTTCTGCATTTACTTATCCCCGGGGCCCTGGGAGAAATCTGGTTTGGGGTTTTTGTTGTTGTTTTTTAATTCCCCCTAAGTCCCCAAAGCATTAATTAACTGCTCATATTTTTCTCCACCAAATAGTAGATAGTGACGCAGTTTGTTAACCCAACTAGGACATTTATCCCAGAACTGGCATCCCTTGTTATTAATACACAGCTTCCTTGGGATTACGGTTACAGTATTACCTCCCAAACCATTACCACAATATCCCAGCAGGAATTTCCCCAGACAATTTCTTAGCTTACCCACAGATTTGTTTTTTTGAAGGATTATCACTTTTTCAGCTTTGTATAGTCTTCCTGTTCTGCCAAATGATAGCCAGGTGTCCTCTGAAGGCTGAGAGCTGTTTGCCTCCTAACACCCATGTATTCTTGCTCTCACCCTCCAGAGACATCCAATTCTCTCTGTTTGCTTACTTCTGCAGTTATTAATTTTTCTTCTTCATCTATTCAACCTGTGCTCAAGCACCAACCAGACCTAAATAAGATCTCACTCCCTTTCTCTCCCCCACCCCTCTTTCTCTCTCTACCTTTTCACCTCTCTGCAAGGAGAGGGCTCTAAATCTTATAAAATATTTTAAGGTTTGTTGTGGGAGGTTAAATTGGATGATCTGATCTCTCTTCAGGATTTGAATTATATGAATGCAGGAAGAGGTGATACTGTAGCATAACCCCTGAAATCTGTTCTACTAACTGACTCTGTCTGAGACTCGGGCAAAACGTTTAGTACCTACTCCAACACAAGCTGAAGCCAATAGGAATATTACAGTTTCAAGGAGTAGAAGACCAGCTCCTTCACCCCTAAGGGTCTCTGCATGAGCTTGATTCATGGAAAGATTCTCACTGATATAATTGTGTTTGAACCAATACTCCAAGGCATTATAAAATGGAAATTCAGATTTGGGTCACCAAGACTGGCTGCAAGGTTTCATGAATTAGTGTTTCCGAAGCTGCCTTACAGGAAAAGGTTTATAGAAAACAAATGTAAATCTGGGTAATAATAAGAATTCTGGAGGCAGTTTTAATGGAAAAACATTGATTTATTTGCATATAAACAATTTGCAGAAATGTGAAGATTTTGTCAACATTTTCATGAGTAAGTTATTTGAAATGCTATACAGAGGATGAAATATGTCATATTAATAAGGCTAGAAAGGGGTGCTCAGATATATTATGCGGCAATGGAGTAAAGGTGAAATTGCTTGTGATGATGTGAAAGAAAAACAAAAGAAACCCCAAACCTTTTCAAAAACACTGTGCATTTGCTTCATGATAAGTTGTCAAAAATATTATTCAGGTGCTCATTTGGGATGAAAAGTCACTTTGCAATGCCAGGCTTTCCAGGGGACACAAATGTGTAATTTTGCCCATTACTCTGCCAAAGCGCTAGCAGAATTCCTCTCTCAGGTTAGGGCACCTGTTTGCCTCCACCTACAGCTCCGAGGTCCCTTGTGGTAGAGTTGCTAGGAAAATAGTAACTCATATCTATGAAAAATTACATAAATTCTATACACACATACCTGATATTTTTCTTTTTCTGTTTTTTTTCAGTCACAATAAATATCTCCTGCCCAGCCTTTGTCACATAAAGGAACAACTGGCTATGGGACATTTAACTTGCTAGGCTTGCATAGTGCAGAAATAACATGGAAAAAACCTCCTAAAAGTAAGCTAACCTAAAAGCCTTCCAGCACTACAGGACTTTGAAGAAAGTGTGGGGACTGGGTCAAGAGGGGCAGCAAACTTTTTGCTACCCTTCCCTTAAAGCAAGGGACTCAGAGCAGTAAAATAGAGCATCGCCTCTCCCTGTAACAGGCACATCCCCAGCAGCCACCAAGGCATCACCCCTTGTATTTCACTGCAAGGTGTCTGTGATCTCTTCAAGCAGCAGCATGCAACACACGTAGGAGGTACAGCTGCTTCAGCATTGATTCCCACCACCATCAATAGTCCTAATTTAATGCTCTTTCACCGTTACCACCCTCTAAAAACTGTCTTCTGCTTGTGTTGCCTTTCCTGCGCAGTGTTTTTCTGCAGAAGCTGGTGGGGTGACTTGACCAGAAGGGTAAGAAACATGGCTACAAGGGGGTGGGGGAACCCAGGAGTTGTCCTGTTATTCAGGTGAATCTTCCCCTACGGTTTCTGAGCCCCAAAGACAAACATTGTCAGATTTTTCAAGAGGCATAAAAGGATCTCTCTATTGGAAAGGAAAGATGAAGAGTCAGTTTTTTCTGGGGTGTGTTGAAAAGAGAGTTGTATGTTTGTCTTTTTCAAGAAATTACAGCTAATCACATTACTGTGGTGGTTCTACTTCAGGATAGTCACATCCCAACTGTTATTCTTGGCCAATTTGTGGCAGAAATAAATCACCTTTTCTCCAGATGAGAAGAGTGGTGTTCTTCTGCCTAGTGTGGCAGAGGAAGGCTCCACAGGAGGCACAGGCTGTGCCACTGCCGGCTCCATGTCTGGGTACGGCGCTGGCCCAGGCTGCCCACCGTTAGGGGGCCGTACTTCGTCTACTTTCCACTTGCCAGGTGTGTTCCCGCTTCGCCAAGCACAGCTGTGCTCCTTGCACTGAGCATTCCCTGCCAGCATCTGTCCGTAACCCCAGCGCGGCCCGGCAGGGCCACCCCAGCTCCGGGTGACTCTGGCCTGGCAAGCGCAGCTCCCTCCGGAGCCAGGAGGTTCCTGCCGGGAGCGCTACGGGACGGTAACACTGTCACCGTGCTCAAGAAGGGGCTTTATCCCGCTGCAGGAGCCAGGACCCGCACCGCGTGTTCTGTTCTCCCGCGCCATCTACCGGCATTTTACCTGGCAGCACGTCTACGTCCTTTCGTTCGGCGTTTAAGGGTGTCTTTAACACGGGCTTCAAACACCTACCCCCGCCCCAGCCACTTATAAGGTAGGAAAAAAGTGATGGCTCCCGCCGCCCAGGGGAAGGTGGCTGCTAGGACTGCCTACAGAAAAGCTTCACCCGGGTTTCCATTACCTGAGAGCAGAGGCTTCAGCGGGGGCATCCAAAAGTCCCGCGACGCTGGATGCTATTCATTCTGTTAGTGGAGCTACCTGCTCAACTTCACCCACATCAGGAAGCGTCTCCGGTCACTACAAGCACCTTCAGTAATGCGAGAGCTCCTGGATCAGACCCTGTAACTACATCCCCAGAGCCTGCAAGGTTTGTTTTCTGCACAAACTCTCTAAATGTATTTCTCTGGACAGACAGTGGAGAAAATCACCTCTGTTGGCTGACTCAGTTATACTCTATCATTTTAATTAGCAAAACTAATTAAAAGCATATCTATTATTCAGCTTTACTCAAACTGTTTCTTTTGCCTTTTTCTTCCTTTCCCAATTATGTTCTCTCAGTTTTTAAAAATAAGAGCCTTTTTTATTTTCTGGCAAAACTTTGATGAATTTCAAACAGATTTGCTAAATTTTTGGTAAGTGACATATAACTACTTACAAAGAAAAGTGTATACTTAAAGGTATCTTCAAGCTACCTTTGGATATTCTCAGTTCTGAAAGAGTTCTTTGAGGACATCACCCCAGCTCTCTCACCTGGAGACTTTCATACCCTGAAGTAGATTAGAGCATCTACTAAAACGTTCAGAGCCTCAGTGGCAGGTGTCTCAGAAGTCATTACAATAATGCATTCTTAACTGCCAAAGACTAATTGCTTCTGGCAGAAATCATCTTACATGGTATTACTGACCCATACAGAACATGTTAGCAATGTTCACACACACAAACACACACACCCGTTACCAATTCATAATGGCCCTTAGTTGTGGGCAACATTCAGTATGTTTCATATGCCCATAGTTGCCACACATTGAACGGGAGATTTCTTCAGAGGACCAAAAATTTTACACACTGTCATCTCCCCTCAGTAATAACAGGCTAGGAAGCATTTTAAAATAGAAAGGCCTAATCCCCTGCCCACCAGCCAAAACATCCGCAGGCACTGTCTGCATAACATGGTTTGAAGCATTCCTCTGTATATTCTCACACAGCAAGCCAGATCCTTATTAAAAGGATGGGTAATTTTCAAATAATTTAAAAGAAATTAGGACTTGAAATAACCTTTGGTAGTGAGTGCCACTAGATTCCTTCTTACAACCTTCCCAGATCTGGTGAGCTTTCTAATACAAAAACCTTCCCCTACCCAGGAAGTCAAATATCTGCAAAATAGTCTTTACAGACCTCAAAAGATGATTTTTGCACCAAAACTGGTCCTGATCCAGTAGATCCAATAGAAAATTGATGTCATTTTCCACAAAAGGAAAAGAATGAACCACAAAGTGGGAAAAAATGTCCGATGGAACAGACTGTCGGTCAGGGAGACTGAACTCAGTGCAGATCACAAACCAAAGATTCAGCAGAAGACCTCTGCAGTACCCTGCCCAAAACAAAGTTCCCATGTTGTTCTTTGTCACTTCTGAGAAATTTAAGCTATTATTTAGAAAAAAGAAAAATAAACTCATGATGTGGCCCTTTAGCTTTACCCCTTGAAATGAATGCTAACACTCCCCTTTATCATGGGTCCTGTAAGCAGAGGGGGGGTTGGCCTGCAGCTAATGAACTTAATGAACAGCTAATCCACAATAGAATTCAAGATTGGCTGGGTCACAGCCCAGACCTGTGAGAAGTGCCTCTTTCTGCAGGTAAATCCGACTTTCTGGCTTTTGGTCTGGCCTTTGTGAAGCATTTGCTAGCATTCCCATTTTGGTACAGGTTTTTGGGTGAAAACGTTGGATTTACATTGTGCAGAGATGGTGCCAATTGTAGAGGCCCTAATTTTGTATTGCAATTCAACAGAATAAGTCACTATTTCAAAGGAACTTCCCATAATATAGTTGTGCTACTCAAACTGGCTACTCTGTATTCCCTAGAATGCAAAACTAATTGCCACTATTCCCAAACAAAACTAATTGCCACAGCATCACTCAGTAGCCCAGTTATGTCCCATACTTTAATTATAATGAAAACTGACCTTTGAATATTGATATTCGGCATCTTTGTTCAGCTGCATTTCCCTTCATATTGGAGGTTAGTAAGATGCATAAGAGTTGGATGAAGGTTAATTTGCTTCACCTGTTTACTGGCTAATCCCAAAATATGGGACATTAGAAATAAAGAACAATTTCAAATGCAATCATTTTGCTGAGAACTCAGTGGATACTTTTTTTTTTAATTATTATTATTAATGCTTTTCCCCCACGGAAATGTAGTGCAGAGAAGTTATTATCACCACTGTAGAACAGCAACAACACACCTGTGCACCAAAGGTCAGATAAGATTAAAAAAAGCTAGTCCTATTAGGGTGTTTTGTTAATACCTGATTCTGGGTCCCATGAAAGCCAGAATGAAACTATTAAGCCTCTGAGACCTCTTACTTCAGCTTACCTAAAAATGCCAGGGATGAACCAGGACCTTTGCAAGTCATCAGGGATTTGTTTTCCTTTTCAGCTGATTATTAGAGCAAGCTTCCTCTAGAACAATCAATGCATTCTATCCCTACCAGAATTTATACGAGGAAATTTTTAAATATGCTTAAAGAATGGTCAACACCTGAGGTAAATGTCTCCTCATGCCTCTGAGATCTGAGAGATCAAGTTTTTAACACAGGTTTTTAAGACTTCTATGCAAAGCAAGCCCATCCCTTTGTTCTAAAACCGGCCAAGCTCCTTCTCACAGAGGTGCTTAAAACCAGCAGCCTCTACGCCGAGAGGATCATAGAATCATAGAAAATCCTGAGTTGGAAGGAACCCATAAGGATCATCGAGTCCAACTCCCAGCTCCACACAGGACCAGATGCCAACATCAAACACCTTTTACAAAGGCCCAATTCAACACTGAACTCTCTGCACATGAGGGAGGCAGTCATCTCTAATTACGTCCTTTATTTAATCATTTTTATCTTCGCTGTTGTTAAGCCTCATTTGGCTTTATTTTCCTTAATTCTAGTTGCCATTTTCACCTATACTTCTACCTAGATTTGTTTGCCTTATCCCCAGCCACCCTCACATTACCCCTTACCATCCAAATTTGGGAGAATTGAAATGACATTTATTGCCTACCTCCTGCCAATGCAAGCATCTTCTGCTGCCTTACAAAAGCAGTGGCCACCTTACTGCAGAATACAAATTCTCTTGGCTACTTCAGCCGCAGCATCTGCTTGACTGAACCCAATTTATGAGACATTTATTAACTCACAGGCAGCTAGACCTAGCTGGGTCTGTTTGAAACTATAAGGAATGGGGGGTTGGTTTTGTTTAATTTGGTTTGGTTTAGGGGTTTTTGGTTTTTATTTTAAATAACCTGACCTGGAGATTATCACACTTGACATTTTGGACATTCATAGAAACGGATATGCTGTATTGTACCTCAGCATGGTACAGAGCAGAGGCTCAGCAATTAGATAAAAAAAATGCATGCTTTACTTATTTATATACATATAAATATATACATATGCTGCATGTACAGAGCCAGCCCAAGTGTGGCCATGTCTCATGTCTGTATGATGCATCATTAAAGCAGCACCGGAGCTCAGTTTATTGCAGCAATTCCTATCTACATACAACACTGAGCTCTCCCAACAGCCTTGGCTTACTGGGCTGCTTGGCATCCATCCCATGACTTTTCCAACAGGCGTAAATGGTTATGATTAGTTAGCTACACCGCTGGCTGAGGCGTGCTTGGCCTCTGTGCAAAAGCTTTCTCTCCAACAAGTTTCACAGCTCTCAGCCATTGCACTAGTCAGTCAGCTTCATTCACCCATCTTTTATCACAGGAAAATCTACCATATGTTTTCACAACATGCTGGTCATTCCATAAAAGCATCTGTGGAGTAGCTAGTGCCTGTAAATTCTTGCCCTCACTTGCAATATTTTGCTCATGTCCCAAACACCTTGTCAGACTCAGCCTCTGCATTAGACCACACTACAATGAAGCCCCCCTTTACGATTCTCAGCAATGCTTGACTAATGTTCCTGCTTATTAACCCTTGTAAGTCTTAATGAGCTTAACTTCTATTTGTCCTTATTCACTTAATCCATAGACTATAACGAATTTTCACCACAGTCTGTATATGTGTTAGGGTTTTTTTCCAATTAGCAGCAGCTAATTAAAAGAAAAGTTGCTGGATAAAAAAGGAAAGTGATTGTGGAAGTAAATGCATGGGACTGCTGTAGTGTACAAAGTTACTCCAAATGGGAAAACTTACGACGCCTGGTAAGAAAGCAGCACTTTTATAAAATGTATAAATACACATGCACTTATATATGTATACTTATACCAGCTGACATAACTCAGCCACCAGTGCCAGTTGGGCAGGGAGAGAATACTATATTCTCTGTAAAACACACCCACGACCTTAATCCCAGGTGCCCACAAGCATGTCATAAACACAAACGTTGCCCAAGAATTATTTCAGTCACCAGAGAGACAAAGAAGACAATCATTCGATAGCACATGGTAAATATTTGAAGGTGCAAGAAAGCATCAGCAAAATCAAAACAAAATGCAGCATCTAAATGAAGATATGGGAAGATGGAACAAGCAGCTGCCCTACAAAGGGATCAGGTCAAGTGACCTAATGTAGCTGTCTACATGAAGAGGACATGATGTTATATTCTGTGTCTAGGCAGCATTTGATGACATTTCGCTGGGTCCCCTAGGAGCCAGTAGACAGCTACTGAAAGATTTCTTTATTTTTAACAGGTGACCTTTTTCGGGGTGTTGACTGTCCCATTCTTTCACATATACAACAATTTCAATCTACAGCCGAATGCTTCCACATTTGGAGACTGCCTTAGCTGTATTGGCAGAGATAAGTTTCAGCTAATAATGAAAACTACTTTATGCTTATAATTTGAGTTTTCTTTTACTTAATTGCTATAAATGCCATTGTGGTTAAGAGACTATATCCAGATTCTCAAAATTATTTAAAAGTCTAATGCCAATTTAGGTCCCTAATCCACACTAATTTCACTGGGAATTAGGGACTAAAGTACCTTTAAGAAGCTGGGCTCTAGTTCTTGTAAGAAAATTAACATATACCCTCAAGAAAGATTATATATTATTTGATATGAGATATATCCAAAGTCAATGGTTTTAGAATGCATCATGCTTTATAAGTGGTTGATTTGATTCAATATCTTCAAAACTTTTAAGGTAAAACATTTTCTGAAGGCATTATCTAATTATTTCTTAGCCAGCCTCAGAGAAAGTTGTGTGCATACACACACACACACACACACACACACACACTCAGAGTGGTATTTATATGTATACAGTTCAATAGACAAAGTCTAAAACTCTCAGCCATATGCCTCTCTAGCTGTAACATTTTGTTAAACATTAATTCTGGTAAACGTTATGTTTAGTATTAACTCCAAACCCTACACAACATTCTTGCAGGTCAGAGTAACTCTGATCTTGTTGAACATATTCAAAATTAAACATTGATTTCAATCAGGAGACCAAAACATGCCAGATCAACATGACTGCAAAAATAAAATAACTCTCTAGGTCCACCAAACTGGGGGGGGGAAAGGGCGAGGTTTTCCCTTTTTATTTTTTGTTCAGAAATTTTCAGTTTTCTGTAAAGTGGATGTTCTGTACATTTTCAGTAGAAAAAGAAGGAAAATAAAATAACCCCCAAAGTTTGGCATGTGTTGTGAGTGAGTAGCAATCTGATTGAGGTCCTTTTGTGCACAGAGTAAGTTAGCGTTTCAATTACAGAGCTTCTCAAGTTTTAAAAGCAGCTAAGTATCTACTTCTAACTGCTGGGAAATAAACCTTCTGTGTGAAACATGAGTGGAAAAATTGCCTGTACTGTATTAATTCAAGCAAAGGGAACAGACTCCCAAAGGGAGTCAGTCCCTTGCCTCTGGAATTTAAAGGTGGACCAGTTAGAAAAATTCAGTGTATTGAGTTATTCTTTTTTGTGGTCAGATTAGCAGGTCTTCTGCTGATTGCTTCTCTGCCATGAAGCCCAGGAGTCTGAGGGAATAGAAATGTCAAAGGTAACACACAGAACACTGAAGTCTGTGTCTCGACTTCCAGGCTTTGTGACAGGCTCTGCCCTTTCCTGCCTTTGGTAGGGAATGTGTAATAAAAGCAATTAAAAAAAAAAAAAAAGTAATCACTGTTTGCAATCTTTGAAAATAGACTCCAATCAGGCTGCTAACCCTTCCTGAAACAGCCTCCTGGTGGAAAGCAGTGCAGTCACCAGTTGTGCCATGGGAATAAAGTAATTTTTCCTAGCATTTTGTTCCCTGCTGTCTTTCCCACTTGATACATTACCTCCTTTGGGTTTCCTAAGTATAACTTTGCAATGCTCTCAGCACACAAGATGGTTTGCTCTGCCCTTTGCCCTCCTTTTCATTCCTGAGGATGTCCATGCACACCTCATCCTGTGCCCGAGTTCAGCAACCTTCGGGTTCAGTCTAACAGCAGATTACAAATCCACAGCATCCCACAGCCAGTTTGCAACCCACCAAATGACTGAAACTATGCCACAGCATGCAGAAAGAAATTGTGCCTAAATGCTACCTCCAGCTGGCTAGTCCCTTTGTTGAAGATACTTGCTGGTAGTGGAAGAGGTGAATTAAGAGCCTTTCAGGTTGTAAAAATCCTCATTCTCTTCATTCAGGGTAAAATCTCTTCTGAGCACAATCCAAAGGTCTGAGATGAGGTATGGTAAATCACTCCATGTCTTCATCTCATCCACAAGACTTTCAGGGTGATACTCTTTGTCTAAGCTGAGTACTAAATTACAACTCTCTTTAGGAAAGCTAGCAATTAGGGTGATCTTGACTTTCATTAAAAAATGAGAAATCGCTTGTTTTCCAGAGTAGCTGTCATTCAATATTCATTATATAAATCTGCCAGAGATATGTTTCTCCACATCTTTTTCCTTGTTAAGTGGACTTTAGGGTATAAAGTTTGATTAAAATTATGTAGAAGATAAAAATTGTTGCATGCATGTTCAGAACACACAAAGACCATTGTCTTTGTTAAAGCATAAAACTTTGTTTTGAAAAACAAAATTATATTTTCCAAAACTTTTTGAGTAGGTTATGAAATGGGTTAAATTTCCTTTTAGAAAAATCTCTATCCATTTTTTAATCTGAACTATCACAACCTTCCGTTTACTGAAATACAATTTTAATTACAGCTTAGTTTTTCAAGAAGCAAAATTCGTTTCGTTCTGTCAGTATTTATATAACATACTTCTTTGTCTCAAAAGCATGCTTTTAAACCAGAAGACTGTTTTCTTTCTGCTGAATAATGCATGTTTCATCAGGTTCCAGCAAAGAGCACTGCCCATCTGTTCCTTGCTTCCATCTAAGAAATAATCTAGAAGGTCAATGTTTGACTTCATCTCAGACTGCTTCAGCAAATGCATTACTGAACTATTGCTTTAATCATGGCCATTTTCTTAGTATTCTGGATAAACTTTTATTTATTTGTTAAGTGCCTTGCTTTGCTAAGACACAACAAATGCAAACCTTTTGTGACTAGAGTTTTTATGTGAAATAAAAGCAGCCAGGTTGGAAGTGTATAGCCTCAAGATGGAGCTTGAACTCATTAGGAAACCCACAGTGAATGCTAAGTGCCTTGAGTTCTTCATTTGGGCATGTCCCTACATCAGAAATGTGGCCCACATGGGTACAGTCAGGAGCTGTAGTCAAGATATCGCATTCCCAACTGGTGAGGTCAAAGCCTTTATCTTTCACTCCTGTGAAGGTACAGCCTCAGCTGTGAAGTGTTTTTGGATAGAGTACAGTGACTTCTGTGTTGGTGATGCCAAAACCAGAAGGTATTGAAGAGAAAGTGATAGCAGCCAGAGTACTTAGACAATGGAGTCCCAGAAGATGAGGTGACAGCAGTGCAACAGCCTGACTTATAACACAAAGAGGAAGGGGATGAGCCAAAAATAGTTGTGCCTTTAAATCCTTGTAAATTTGGGAGGGAACATGTTGAGTTCCACAGCTTCCACACACTGATCACCTGAGAATCCTTGCATAACAGTCAAAACTCCCATCCTTTACCAGTTGGAATAAGCCAGCTATTAAATGAGTGGTTCTCATCCCTCTGCTCTCACTGCGCAGCAAGAACAGGGTAAGAAGGAAACATGAGAAAAAACCTAGGGTGTTATACTGATCTGCATGAAGTTGGAAATTCTGGGCAATGGCATCTCAAATTGATTTTGACTGATACAAAACAATACTAAAATTGTAGTTAACAAGGGAGGTACATATTTCTATTGCTTCCCTGAGTCATAAGGGCACCTGAATGTCTGGAGCTACATTGGTATCCAGTCAGACAACAGTTAAACATACTCAAAAGCATAATTTCCCTCTAACTACAAGTATAACTACTGACCTATCAGAATTTGCAGATTGTATTTATATCATTCAATTGCCTGATTTTTCTGAGGAGAATGTATTTTCCCATTCTGAGCCACAGTTCAAATGAACTCTATTGCCTACCAACTAATTTATGGATATGAAGCTTTCAAGTGTTTAATTGGAAATATCTTCTCTTCTGCTGTCACTATATTACATTGATACAGAAACTTCATACCAAATGCTTTCCATGAAAACAATTTCTAAATCAAATTATTTTTAATGTTGTGAGTTTTTGCACATGAATAAGTACCTCAATTGAGATGTATAAAAGCAATTAGACCCCTATTTATCTCTGCTTAGCAACTTGGCTCCACTAATTTCTTTGGTCACTGTGTTTCACTTCAGAGCTCACTCTGTTCATACATTTTGATGATTGAATCACTCAACGTTTATTTTAGAATGCATTTATTTAGTGGTGTCCTTTCCAAACAGTTTCTTTTTTATCTGATCCCCAAAGCCCTGCAGTATTCTTGCATGAAGTTTGGAGCCTTCCATGAAGAAGATGCATTAGTTAGCTTTTAGGTGTTTGCATAACTCACAAATTCTGAGCAGTAAACAACCACTAATGGTCAGGTAGAGGAAAATTTCTTAGTTGTTTCCCATTGTCATACTAAAACTTACATTCTGTGAAACAAATACTAGCACACACCCACGTCATTATTTAGCCTTTTTTTTTTTTTTAAATTTCCTCATTTATTTTCTCAGAAGTGGTGACCACTTTCAAATTTTATTTCCTCTCCATAATGCACTGTTAAGCTTTGGTTTTCCTTTATGTCACCTGGATACATCCTGTAATGACTCACTCTCTACTGGAGAGAAGAGCATGTTCATTACAGAGCCCTTCCTTTTTTCTGTAACACATATATCCAGAGAAGGATGTCGTCTTTTCAGTACCTCACCAGTTTAGTTAAATGCATTACTGATGTTCAGAGTTTAAAAGTCTAGAAGGCTATAGAATTATAGGGCATGATGCTGAGAAGTAACCTTGTCTTAAGGATAAAATATAGCTATATCATGACGAGCAGATGTTTGTCCATCCTGTTCATATTCATTTTCAGCACCATAAACTAATCTGTTCCATATGATCCACGAGTGTAATTGTTAGCATTTTTCTTAATGTCTGACTTATGGAGCTGCATTTTGAGCCTATTACTTCTTGAGCTACTTCAAGAATGAATATATATACATATGTATATGTTTAATATACATAATGCACATAATATAAATGTACATTCCACAAATATTCCATTTTGGATATATATAATATATATTGGGGGGTTGGACTTGATGATCTCTTGAGGTCGCTTCCAACCCCTACAATTCTGTGATACATTTTTATGCATACAAATATTGTATATAAATTTATTTTTTAGCTTCCACTGCCTTCTGTGTTGACCAGTGTTATTCATTGTCACTTGAACCATGAACAATCAGCAGCAAAATGTGTCTTAGTAGCTTTAATGAACTACAGCTAAGGAGAAGTTAACCCAAATACGCATCATGGATTCGTACCTCACTTATTTAGTACAAACTTGCTCTATTGGACGTCTAATTTGTCACCTTAATCTTGCAGGTCAGTTGTTCTTAGCTTCTTACCTCAGACAGAATATCACATTCTGCTGGTGAGCAGGTTTCAAAGATGTCTAATCTTGTTGATCTCATGGTACAGTGGGCAAGATGATGAGGCATGAAGAGGATAAAAACATCAGAAGGAACATTAATCTCATCTTAATTTTCCAGTCAGTATTTTCCAGATGTCCTAAAGAACATTAATATTTGATACCACATTGTGAATCATCATTACTGAACTACAGAACATATGTCTCATCTACAGTTTTTTAAAAAATAATAAATATTTTTCCTCCCTGGTGAAGTGTCAGTAACATGTTACACAGGGTTCATACAGTATAGGTTTCACCTCCTTCAACTCCAAAAACTTCCACTATTACCAGCCCTCAATAATTTATTGTGATTCTTGCAGCGTTTGTAGTATCTCAGTTCACAGAAATGCTCAATTTTGCTTCTGAAAGAAAAAAAGTGGCTGTACATGGAGGCTGGTTATTTGTTTGGTGTTGTTATTCCAAAGAAAAAACTCAACCCAAACCACAATGCCTTTTCTTCCTCTTCTTCCTCTTTTTTTTTTTTTTTTAAGTCTCATAGATTTCCTAGATCTTGAATTCCAGTGCCTGATTCACTTCTACATGTTTGGTTGACAAGAAACCACTGGTTATGCCTCTATAGTGGGTGCATCTGAATTTTGGTACTTTCATCAGCTCAACTGAGGACACCATCACTGTGAGAGCTTCCTCACTACCCACGTCCACAGGTTTACTTCAAAAGGCTATGACCCACTCACACAACTGGGAAACATGACTCAGGGGCACACACAGCTCTACAGAGACAGAAACTCTATTCATAGGATTCTCAGCTTCATCTCCACCCTTCTTGTTATGCAACATCAGATGTCTTAAGTAATTTGGGTTTTTTCTGCTTCTCCCTAAGTTGAAGCTTTTATCTTTTTGAAAAATTAAGCTTTCATTTTCCTCTGGTTTACTCTCTTTTAAAATACTGTACAATCTCCTAATGGTGATATATTGGGTTATACAAGCCTTAAGAATAATTGCTATGAAAATGAATAGAAAATGGCCTGCTTTCTGTAGCTCTGTTCTTTTGTTAATTTGTTGGGGTGGGTTTTTCTAAAAGCATTCTACAGAATTCTATTCCAGACAGAGAGCATTTTTCAGCTGTGTTATTTGTTAACATCAATAAAAATGAGTATTACTGGTTTTGACCAAGATCTGTGAAAATTCTCACATAAGGATATTTTCTCTGTTTCTAATCTCCAATTTGAACTATGAAGTTCTATTAAGAAATAGAACCATTTTGGGAAACGTGGGCACATAGTGCCTCGCAGACTTGATGGCAGAACTTCTTGCAAATTCCACCTGGGGAAAAAAAACCATATTCCACTGCTACACAAACAAACTGAAACATGTCAAATCCTCTCAAAACAATCATCCTGCAATTATTGCACAGTTAAGTTTGTGCTTTCTTGCCTGGCAAATTGTCCTTAGCCATTTATATAAAGGGAACATAAATACTGGTTTTGGAAACTGTTAAAAAGGAAGAGAACAGTAAAGCTAAGGACAGCTTAATTAACTGTATATTTCTACCTGAAGGGCACTTCTAGCAAAGTGTTAATTATTTATATCACACCACTGTTAAAAAAGATCAAGCTGGACTGTTATCCTTGAGGGTTGAACTTTCAGGAGAGTTTACCACAAGTCTTTGTTTCCATGGAGCCTGCACTTATTTTATCTTGTCTTACACTTAAGTAATAAGGTATTTGATGTCAGAAGATCAGTGTTTCTGTTTGTGTAGCATGCAGAACAATAGGGTCTAAATAAATCATTTGGATTCCTGTTTCTGTGTGTTGCTGCTTAACCCCAGTCGACAACTAAACACCACACAGCCGCTCACTCACTTCCCTCACGGCAGGAGATAATAAGAAGAGTAAAAGTGAGAAAACTTGTGGGTTGAGATAAAGACAGTTTGATAGGTAAAGCAAAAGCTGTACACACAGGCAAAGCAAAACAACGAATTCCATCCCCACATCCCATGGGCAGGCAGGTGTTCAGCCACACCCAGGAAAGCTGGACTTCATCACGCATAACAGTTACTAGGGAAGAGAAATGTCACCCCTTCAAACGTGTCCTCCCTTCCTTCTTCCCCCAGCGTTATATGCTGAGCATGACATCATATGGTATGCAATATCCCTGTGGCCAGTTGGGGTCAGCTGTCCCGGCTGTGTCTCCTCCCAAGTCCTTGTACACCCCAAGCTACTCGTTGATAGAGTGAGAAGCAGAAAAAGCCTTGTCTCTGTCAGCCCTGCTCAACAGTAACAAAATCATCCCTGTGTTACCAACACTGGTTTCAGCACAAATCCAAACCACAGCCCCACCTTAGCTACTGTGAAGAAAATTAACTATATCCCAGGGAAAGGTCTGGGCAGTAAGGTTTTCTGTTTGTTAATTCACTTCTGGCCTAATAAATCCTAAGGTTGGGAAGCACTACGCTACATAACACAGTTATAATTATGAAAACAGTAGAAACCATATACTGACTGAGATCAAAAGGGCTTGGGTCAAGGACCTGTCCCTTAGTAGATACACACAGCAGAGGAAAAAGTATTCTGGATTATGGCAAGAGCACTTAATACAATAGTAAAAATCATGCTTGTAGGGACATCTGGATCTAAAAAAGCTGTAAATTAAAACCAACCCCCTTTCCATGGACTTCTAGATGTCACCTCCTAACGGGAGAAGAACCACTTGTGTGCAGTTAATACTACTAAATTAAATGGAAATGAACCAAAGCAGTACAACTGAATTTGAAGCCAGATTCATATATTACCTCAGTAGTTTTTTTGTTGTGGCTCTGTAATAAGGGAAACTGTATCTTGGAGCCATGCAGAGAACAGCAAATTTACTATAACTGCCATAGACAAGTGGGCATGAAAAATGATCAGTTCCTAAAAGCTTTTAAAGCAGCAATGTTTGTCCTTCTTGGCTTTATGAAGGTCATAAGTCTCTCTGGTATGATCTAAGAAATGCTATAACAAGGTTCACTTAAATGTAGCTGTGTCCTGAATCTGTGCTCAGAGAGACAAAATTCCTTTACAGAAATAGCCACTCAACTTTTATCTGCAGGACACAATATTCTGCAGTGGACTTGTTCAGAGATGCTGCCAACTCCAGACCCCTGTCCAGTGACAGAATGATATATAGGACTTTTCCTGCCATGAAAACACTGTCCAAAACTAACATCATCTTCATTTACTATTTACTTGGCTTGGACATCTCTTTTTTGTGGCTTCACTAGCTATACATAGTGTGCACATAGATACACACACACACAAATACGAATCCTTATTTTTGTATGTTGATACACATACATATTACACATACATATATACATTCACACACACACAAAGACTAATATCTAAATGTATATTATTGATTGATTTCAGATGTTATCTAGGGGACCCTACAGTCTGGCCCAAGTGAGGGCACAGGCAAGGTTTTATAATTCCCAACACAAAGGAATGAGCAAGTTAAAGCTGACTTTTCCTTCAGGGAACACAGCAGCATCCGGTCTTCCCTTGACACAGCTGTTCTATGTCTGTGGTGACTTAGCTGTGCTGGCCACAACATGAGGAAAACAAAGGCTCCACAAAAAGTTCCAAAATTGAGTCTCCATCCAGATCCAGTTGCATGGTTGCAGGAATTGGCAGCTCTGTAGGTGCCCACATATTCCTGCTTACCATATATCACTGTACTTTCAGAAATGTACTAGTTTTGTGCAAAGTCTAATAAAAGAACTTAGTAACTGAGAGTATTTCCCTGATGGGTTCTTCTCTGTATCCTTTGCAATTCCCTTGTACCTGGTGAGCAGCAGTAGAGCGCACACCTTGCATAGTGACTGATGATCCTGTTCAGTAACAGTAAGTATAGACTGTGGAGTCACCCCTTGCAATGCTATGTTATTCCACAGGAACAGCTGCCATCAAACATCTCCCAAATGCTGGAGGTGATACTAGGAAGAATAACATCAATTTATGCATCAGAATACTCCTGGGTACAGAACTGCTGTTATTTTGCCTCAAACTACTTTTGGAATCAATTAAAAAAATTATCCCCCTTTTGCAAGGACCTCAACGTGCTCTCTACTCTGCTGTCTGCTCCCAATAAAAGTCTTTTCCTTCCTGATGGATGTTTCACTGACCTCTTCTTCAAAATGCTCAGTGATAGAAAATTCACAACCTTTCTAAACAGTCTGTTATCTTACTATCCCTACTGTTAAAACTTGCATGTTGCTGCCAATGCAAGGTGCAATTCAGAAGGTGGCTTTATGCAGCTGAGTTCTTGTGCCCAGAAGAAATGAGCATTTATACAACGTCAGAGAAAAAGGAAAACAAATGGGAACTTCTGCAACACCTCTTTTACCTAACTCTTCTATGGCACTTCTCCCTTGGTATACTTCCAAGGACTTTATAAATAAGATCGGCCTTATAACTCCTTTTCAATAGATGGGGCAAGGGTGGCAACAGTCAGAGTATTTTGCACAAATCCTTCAGCATTTCACTGGAGGGAAGGAAAAAGGGGACACAAACATTTTACTAAACCCAATCTGGTTTTATACTTCATTCTTTTGAGCCAGTTTTGAAAAAATAATGCCACAAAAATAAGCAAAGAAAGGTGAATTACAGTCATCCTAGGTAAAGAATCTGATCCAAAGAACATGGATATCAAGATATACATTTCCATCAACTTTAATATAGGTCAGATGAGATCCAGAAGCCTTAAAGTGAGTATTTATAGTGCTGTTAGTACACTGGAATCAAAACCTATTTATTCAATCATGAATAATGATATGAGCTCAACCTTTTGAAATAATACAAAAAGCTACTATTTTTTTTATCACCCACCACATTTATGCTAATACTTAAGTCAAGTTATGGAGTTATGAAGTATGTTGTATAGCCCCAAACTAAAGTTTGACAATTAACCTTTCAAAGGAGCTTTGTAAAAAGAAGTCTCGGGGAAATCTAATGTGAGCAATTTATTATGAGTTACTCAATCTGGAAAACCTCCGATACAAAAAAAAATCTAGGTTAACTCATCAATGCCAAAGGAGCAACTGTTGTTTTGCATTTTGCCTTTGCTTTAAGGGTACAGTTATGCCTTATCATCACACACTTGCTGCAAGAAGGGATAGATTCATAATAATATGTCATTTTTAGAGTGAGATATGGAACAAATCATCAGCATGCTGTCTCTTAGAAGATAGATTATTTCAATTTTAGACTTAGTGAATCCAGTATAGTGAGGATATTCTGTCAGTTCAAGAAACCAGACCAGAATTTCTGGCTTCTTTATATCCCTCAACCATATTTAAAGACCTGAATTGAGCCTAGGAGTTCCAAGTAGAATATAGTGTATAAATCTAATTTGTTCACTGATAATGAAGATAAACTTTAAGATTTTCCTAAAGTCCCATGTCTGATCATTCCTCATTCTGTACAACCCTTAATTCCCCCCCTAACAACTCACCACCCCAATTGTAGACTATTCTTTCAATTTATGTCTGAGAGAGATTTAGGCCTGGCACTTTACCTGAGCTTAAGTTTTTCTGCAATTTTTTTTTCATATTTATAGAGGAATGGAGGCATCAAGCAGAGGAATCCTACTGGAAACAATTCAAAAATTCTTGTTCCTGAATTACAGGTTTCATCCACCTCCTCCTTCCTATTTATTTTCTCTAAGTAAAATCAGATATTATGGTGCAATGAACCAAGAGCATATCCCAGCACACAGCTCAGCACACAGCTCTGTTCCATGGGCTTGGTTAAAGAGCACCTGAACTCTCCTATATGATCACCCTTCAATCCATGCTGACAAAATGAAATGCACCATTACAATGGTTAATACAAGGCTAAAAAAAAACATAATTGAAGAAGAATACTCATGTCCTTTAGACCAAGCTGAAAAAAACACCTCAAACCACCAAAAGGGTCCATCAAAATTATAACCCAGCTTTTTCTTCCTCATCATTTTTCCTTTTTTTTTTTTTTTTTGGTAATTTACACTCTATATCGAAGGTATAAAGTCTCAGTGGGAACCTGAAACCAAACTCAAAACACAATAATAGTCACAGTTAGCTCGGGGGAAGTGTGAGAAACAAGAACAAAATCACACTTTCTGAGGAGAGCGGATCCACAAATCAATGGAGACAGGAAAGAGAGCAGCATCAAGCTTTGGAAGTCTTGCTGTGGTTTGATAACCATCAACCATTTAGCCATTCCTCCAGCTATAGTAAACTTTGAAGGACTGCAGAATCACTGGTTGTGTGAAATGCCACTACCACTACATTTCATAAAAAAAACCCCAAACACAACAACATACACACACACAGACAACTTTCTTGTGTGGCAGCTCTGAATAAAGAAGCACAGGGCAGGTTTTCACAGAGCCTTCCCCCCCACATAGATGCTTACAAAACGGTCAGCTTAAAAAATTGCTATGGAAAACCCAGCAACATAGAAGGACAGCTGAGCTCTGAAGAAAGGCTGAAAAATATATGCAGTTCAACTGCTGGTCCCTCGATACCACTTCTGAGCATGTTTGTAAGAAATGTTGCAAACCTTGGTTCCAGTGAGTCCCTTGCTGACCAAAGGGATCTGTTAGGTGCAGACCTAATGAGGAGAGGATGACTATGCATTAAGTCATGCTAGGATCACAGTCCTTCAAGTCTGGTGGTAAAATCTCCTTCTGCCACTGAATGCAAGAAGAGCGTTGACAGGCTTTTCCACGGATCTCAGCCTGTGCACATGAAGCAAAGGTGGTAAACCAGCCCTTCTTTTGCCTCAGAAGAGCGGGACAAATCAAATTTACAGATATGAATAAACTTCATGGTATCCTCAGCTATAAGGACTATTCTCATCTGTAAGGGAAGCAGTGCAATTCAGGCTGTTTGCAGACTTGCCTCTACAGAGAGAAAAGAAATAAGTGTTTTGGCTTCCTTAATGTATTTCTAATATTGGTGCACGAAGTGACCTAGCGGCAATGCAGCCACCATTCTATAAACATGGAGTAAATGAAACTTCAATTCATTTTCTGAATAAGAAAAAAGAAAAAAAAAATTAATATAACTTGCAGTTACACAGTTGGAAGCTCTTTGGAGAATATGAAGGCTAAATTTAAGACTGCGGGGACTCTTTTAGGTTACTGTCATAGTTTCTGAGTACTTATTGGGAGAGACAGAATCTCAGATCTCATTGAATTTCAAGAAGCATTTGGGTGCCTCACACTTATCAACTCTTTTCAAAAGTATAAACGAAAGAGAATAGAAGAGGCAATTTATCTAAACTTAGATCAGTCCATCCACACTAACACCCTGATTTTGTAACTGGCAAAATACCTGAAGTTTGATGACTGAGGAGTAGCTGATGCAAACATCAAATGTCAGTGGTAGGAAATATTTCAGCACAATAAAAATTTCTGTTCTGGACTATGAAGTGTGCTTAGAAGAGAACTGTAAAAATGTCTTAACTCTATCTTTTAATCATTGACATGCACAGGTTTTGATATAAAGATGTAAGTAGCATGGCTGCTTCTTTCTTTTCCCTAAACAGAAGAGCAATAAATTTAATGATTTATTCAACATATTCCTAATGTACTCAGAGATTAAAAAATCTGCAATTATCTGTAATAATAAAGAAACAAAAAGATTCTGGTTCTCTCTGGAGGCTGGAGTTGGGCAGTAAACAGCAATTTACAAAGGAGTCTTATGGAAAGGATGGTAAACTGAATGTGTGCCTAACTTGTACTAGTCACAAGTCTATGAGTGTTCACTATTCTGTACTTGTTCACAAACACAGAGGCATTCTGAGTATTGCTCAAGACATTATGAAGTTAAGGAAAAAGAATAAAAAAAAGTTTCTTTTCACATAACTCCCTCTTTCCTGTTGCTGAGATAAACAAGAACCGCGGCCACCATTCAGATTTTGGAGCTCTCTGCAGTCAGCTCTGAAGCAGTTGCTTGCAGGCAAAAGAGCGCATTGTGCAACCTTGTCAAGAATTATCTTGGTATGAGAATAAAGAGAAACAATGACACAAGAAAAACGTCCACTGGTTTGCTTTAGAGCTCACATAGTTTACAGCAGCAGAAGGCCAAGTGCTTACAATTCAAGGCACCAACACTGTGCCTGATGAGATGAAAATTCCATGTCGGGTAAGTGCTCAAGTGAGACAACTTGCTTTTATTTCTACTTTCTAGAGCATGCAGTGAGAAATGGCTGGTGCCCCCAGTGCAAGCTGCCACCAAAAATCAGTACATTAGGAAAATTTACCCTGGCACTTGAACTATTTCCTTGGATTAGAATAGGAAATCCTGCTAGAATGGTTGCAACAATAACCACCATGGAGATGATGAGCAGGTTGGGTTGTAATTTCATTGCATATTGGAATTGTATCACTTTACACCTGCTAAGAATATTTTCTTGCTGTAGAAACTACTTCCTATTTATTTTTTCCCCTCTGGCTGTTTGATACACACCTGAAGACACAGCTTTACTGACAGAGAAGGATGGATCCCCAACTTCCAACACAGATCCCTGAAACCGAGCATGAGTGCTTCATGTTTGTCAGGAAGATATTAACCTTACATATTTCAAAAGAGTTTTGATTACAGAATACTTACAAGCTGTTAAAATCTGCCTCCTGAAAAGGTTTAGAGTATATCAAAGCTATCTGCTTTGGGGTTTCATATATATATATATATATCTATGAACATGGGGAGGTGTTTAACCCTCACACTTGTTTCAGTTGAACAGAAAATCTCTTTCATCTCTTAGACATACTCTAAATGCTTTTATCATTAATGAATGATTGGAGTAGATGCTTTGGTGAAAGCCTGTCACCTGCTTCTTGCCACACTTTTTTGCTTCGATGATAAATACAAATTAGCACCCAAATGCATGCAAAGCTATATTAACGATTTTGACATTTCAAATCCTGTGGCTCATTTTACCTACAGGAATCCACTATTTCAGTGTGAAAAAAATAATTTCTTGTCTTCTTCACTGTGTTCTGGTTCACATGCATTACATAACATATTGCAATAAAGTGGCTAATTTAAAAGGATACAGTAGGATAAACTCCAGAATGGCCTGGAGACAAGACATCCTACATCCTACATGCTGAGCTATTGGCAGTGTTCACAGCCAAACCCCTCCAGCTACCTAGTATTTAGGAGCTCTTCTAGCATCCCACAGTCATTCGTTCATTTTTCCTCACAATGTTCCCTGAGAGGTAAATCATGTTCCTCAGTTAAAAAAGGAAATTACTAAGCTATTCAGACAGAGTACTTTTGAAAAGGGATCCATATCCTCTTAAAACAAATCAGGTCTTTTAAATGCTGTCCAGCTATTTGGAGGGAGTTCCAGACCTTTGTCCCTCTGAAGGTCAGAAATCAGCATTCAATTTCTGTTTTAAAAGTATCCATTGCTAGTTTATGCCCATTGTTAATAATGCTAACATTGCCTGGTTTTCCATAACCTTGGTTCCTTCTGGGTCTTCACTGGTTTTTTTCCAAGATAAATAAAATAACCGTGATTGATTTCTGTGAAGAAATATCCATTTTCTCTTCCTCATGTCCCTAGTGTCAGGGGAACTGAACGCTTTTATCTACGCTGCCCTGGGTAGCTATGTTTTAATTTTGCTCCAACACATGGAGACAGCTGGTGGGGATGAAGCTAGCAAGCAGACTGGTCATCTCACTGTTGGGATGCTCCATAGCGAAGCCACAGTGTGTGCAGTGTGACTAATTGGATTGAGTGCAAGGCACAGCATCTGGGCTAACATGTTCATACAAACCTTATCTGGAAGAGGAGCTGAATAACCAGCCTGAGCCACTGGTGCAAACCTGTGGCAAAACAAACCAGTATCCTTTTTACAAGGCTAGTCCCTAGCTTCACAACTTAATTTCTATGTTTTATAACTCTGAAATTAGACTAGATATGCTAATGGATCATAATTGAACTTCAAACTCTTTTTTTCCACATGAAGGGGTGACTAGAGGTTGTCTCTGACCTCTAATTGTGTCCGGTAGGAGCATTACAAAAACAAAGAGCCAGATGAAATATAGTACAGACAAAAAGATCCTACTTACATGTACCCAGATTTAGCTATTCTTTGTAAAGCAATGGTGTGAAATTTAGTGCAGACCCATTCAGACCTCAACCCTGCAGACAGTATGTATATGACCTTGGGTAAGTCACCCACATAAAAAAACTTCACCAGGATTAATTATCTAATTTCCAAGAGACCCTACAGGCCTTGGGCACCTAACTTTCTGTGAGGATCTGAGACTGAATTAAAACATGTCCATATCTTGCATGCTCTAAGAATAAGGTAAATTGATTTCCTTCTATCATTTTCTGCCGGATTATTACCTTCTCATATCTTAACATCTGTAGGACCAGGACTTCCTGCTCTTGTATGTGGATGGAGTCTCACACGAACTTGATCTGTTTCCTAAGGCCTGTCGATATTGCTTGAGCAAAATCATTATCATTAATGTTTTACTGAGGAACGTGGGACTGGATTTCCATGCCATAGCTGCAATGGCCTCTGACAGCACATCTTTCTCTGCACTAATGGATTGTTAAGAAATAACTATTCTTCGACAGTTCTTCTTTAGCTTGGTTTCTTAAGACACAGAAAATTCCTGTGATCATCTATTATTTATGTCCCCATCTGCATTGGTAGCTTTTGTCCCTACTGGCCATTTTCAATGGAATTTGTCATGGACTTGAAGGTACGATGTTCCTACAAGTTTAATGATGAGGTAAATGAGTGAGATAAAAAAATAGTTCTAACTTCCTTCTGGAACTAATTAATCTTTACCATGAACATTGTCTCAGTCGTGTGTCAGGAATCTCAAACACGACCACATTCCTCATCCTAGTCAAGAAACCTCATTATGACAGATACTATAGAAATACAGAAATATCACCCCCAGGTATTTTGTGATGTAAATGAGACCAATCACACCTTTCTGATATGAAAATGTCTGAACTTGTTCTACTCTTAGAATAAGAAATTAAAGATCTTGCTGTATAAGAACAAACTGAGCAAAACAAACATAAAAATTATTTGAAGAGGTTGGGGAGAAAAACCCCAACATTGTTAAATTCAGTGGCTTTGAAACAAAACAAAACCAGAATAAACTAGGTAAGTAAACCATTTATCTGGCCAGTCCAATCTTGCAAGAAAGGAAAGGTCCAAAAGGCATTCATTCCATTTCTGTGTTATTATCCCCAAAATACATCATGGCAATTTGGACATATAAAATGTCTTCAACAAGCTTGGAGAGTAATATGTTGACAAAGAAATATGTGTTATTAGTTTGAGCTGCTAGGTCACCCGTGGGACAGCAATACAAACAACTTGGCTAATATAGCCCAAAAATAAGCAAGTGGTTCAGACTGTGGGCAGAGTAGGAGGGGGAAAAAAAAGAATCACTAATGTAATGAAGAAGGACAGAAAATGAATACCAGGTTGAGAAGAAACATGTTTGTAGAATAGGTGTGTCAAGAGAGATAGCTGCATAGTTCATCTAAATGACAATATGAATGCTCTCTCCTCAGGCTCTGTTTCTCTCCCTGTCTTGTATTTTTTGTTGTTGTTGTTGTTGTTCTTGCTTACAGCAAGTTGCTGGAAGGGAAACAGTGTGAACCAATGATTACTATCTCTCTAGTCTTTTAAGTGTTCAGACTTCTCCCCTCTCCTGAGGCAACATAGTAAGAAACAAATAATCAGTTTAGGGAATGTGGCAGCATGGAAAAGAAAGAAATGCAGCACAGGGATGAATGTTTGTGGTTTTCATTCAACCCTGGTTAATAGGTAGTTTAAAAGGTGAAAGGTGCTATCTATGGGGCTGCAGTTAAGTTATGGGCTTCAGCTATTCCCAGTTGATTATTGTTTTTTGCTACTTCTCAATGACCGGCCAACTAAAGAATCATATATCTATATATTATTTCAGCTCCATCAAACTGTACTCTGATGCTTTTTTAGTCAGATCTGTGACAATAGGGACTGCAACTGAGGGAGAAGGTGCAGAAAAATCTGTCAGTGCTTCCATTCAAGACAAAAGCATGCGTAAACATAGAAATATTGGGATCCACCTGTGGGGTGGCAAAGCCCCCCAGGACTGGAAGAAACCTAGAAGATGGAAATGAAAAGCTGTGCCTCAGACATTACATGTCTTCACAGCGCCTTGGCCTAAGCAGTTTTGAAAGTCAGTACCCAGAGCAGACCTTCTGTGGTTTTAAAACTACACATTAACAATAATTTCAGTGAATAATTACTGGAGCTTTACTCTCCCTTCCAGAATCATAGTGATATGGAAACTTGGGCTGGAAGGGACCTCCAGAGGCAAATTTGTCTTTGAGTTGCAGGGTATTTTCTTTTAATAAAGAACTGAAGATTCAGCTTATAAAACCAAAGACAAATCCTGAGATATTCAAAGTATGCTGAATGCTAACTGAACACTATCACCACTTAAATAAATGAGCAGACCAACTGCTTTAGAAAATCTCATGCTCAAAACCACCATGAGTACTTATTCTATGCCTCAAGTCCAATACAAGTTCAGATATACTGTACTGTCCAATTTTAAAAGACCTATAGCATAAAATTAAATATTCCTCTATAATTTTATCAACTTTTCTCCTTAAAAACACTTTTTCACCTTCAGCTCATTTCTAAATATCCCCCCCTAATTCTAGCTAGTTTTTGGTGTCTGTGAGCAAGAGGCATTTGAAAAGCCTCAACAGGATTTCCTGCTAGGCATTAAGTAGTACCACAAAAGCAAGCTGCCCACTGTGCTGAAAAAGGTAGAGATCAAAACAAACACTTTCCTTTCAACATGACACAATAAAAGGAGGCAAAATGTTGAGAGAGAGTGTCAACATAAAATAATAAAATGTTTCCATACTTGGCTGCTCCATTTCTTTACATCCTTTCTGATTAGTTAGAAGTAGCTATGGAAATCTTGCCCAGTAACTTAAGCTGGCAAGGTGAAGTTTTACAAATATTTCTTCTGAATTCTTGATTGATTTTAAGTTATTGTTCCTAGATTTGCTCTTGTTGCGGGTGTTTTCACTTTCCCTTTCTCCCAAAACAAGACTAATATCCAAGATCTGAGTTGACTCACAATGTCTGCATTAGGTGCCTGCTGGGAAGCAGTAACCATACATTTGGAAGATTACATTTACAACTTGGAAGTGAAAAAAAAAGTTGATAAAGGCTGTGCAAACACTAATGCGTTAGAGACTTTTTCCCCAAAGAAATTTTCCATTTCTGGTGATGCCTCTTCAAAGGCAGACTAGACATGGACAGACCAACAAATCAAGTACATCAAACCGCATATGTAGGTAGTGCCAAGCTGGCTCAGATTTCTAGCCCAATATCCCTTAGCTAACAATGACAACTGAGCTTACCTCCAAAGTTTGTCAGAGGACACCAAGGGAAGAATTACCAGGACAACTAAAAGTTTGCACCCCATTTCATCTCCCTTGAAAAGGTGGATACGCTCTGTGGAATGTATGCTGTGAGCAGGAAGAGAGAAGACAACTAAACTCAGATGGCCCTAAGAAAAGTAGGCAATGCTGTAGACCTAGGAACATAGGGCATGCAGCAAGATATCCCTTCCTGCCATGTATTTCTAAGGAAAGACTGGAACCAAGAAAGGTTCATAGAGAAGTAGCAATGCTTAAAAGTATAGAAAATCCTCTAGATGAGGAGAGACCTTGGAAACAGGAGGACCATGGAGAGTATAAACAGGAACTGATTGTTCATCTCTTCACAAGTACAAGAATTAGCATATACTATGTGAAGCTGTTAGTTACAAAGTTCAAAACAAATGGGGGGGAGTGGGAGGGAAAGTTATTTGCCCCATAGGGTGTAGGATATTTGTAGAGCATATAGCTAAAGGATGTTGTAGTTGTTAATAGTTTATACACATTAAATAGCAGAGTGATTAAGTTCATAACAGAGAATCCACTGACAATTTGCCCATGACCACAGTTAGAAACTGGTGTAGGAGATTTTTTTTTTCCTTTTTTAATCTGACCCATTGCATCTTTTCTTACATTTAAGGAGAATGCTCAGGTAGTTTCAATCCTGAAAGCCAAGGTAGTTTCAATCCACCGACATTCTTCTTCCCCATAAGAAAATGCTATCAGGGCTTTAGTGACTATCACATGCCACTGCATTGGGAAAGTCTGGCACATACTGAGATTAAATCCCCTTCTTCCACTCAGTGAGCTTGACCTAGAGTGAATCTGGTGAGCCTTCCTCATCACCAAGCAAAGCAAGTTCAGATATTTCTTGCTTTCAAGCTGGCGTGCAATCTCTTTGCTCTCTTTCAGATGACTTTTAAAAACATTGGTTTTCAGCCCTTGTTTCAGAGCCAGGCACTTGGTAAAAGGGAATATCAGCTCTGGAGTGAGAAGTAGCAAATGGATTGGGAAGCATGGCTCATAATGAGATTACCGGAGAAGGCTTTTTATGTTTGTCTGGTCCATTGACTGGGTTTGTTTTGTGGTTGTTGGGTTTTGGTTTTGTTTTGTTTCTTTTTTTTTTTTTTCCTGAGGTTGTTGACAACAAACAGTTTCTGTAATAATTCTGTGCCTAATTTGATTTTCAAGCTGTTAGAGACCTGGCATGGGCGTAGCAGGTTTTGTCAGTGCTGAGGGATTTTTCATTCGAGAGACCAAATTAACTCTGTCTTTTCTTCTGCACTCTGCTGAACAATACTGAGAAACATAGAGCAAAAGCAAACAACAGCAAAAAGCCCAAAGGTCTGGCCATGCAGAGGAGAACAGGCAATTAGATCCTCACTTTAAGCTGACCACTGGAATTAGCAATCCTTAGGGTGAGACACAAACTGAAAAACCTGAAACAGGTGAGACGCCCTGGGTTGTTTTTTGCTGAACTCATTACCTGATGCTCACAAAGAATTAACCTGGAACAGAAAGTATTAAATCATCACTCAGAATAAACTATTCCTTGGGGAAAAATAAATAAATAAATAAATAATAAACTCAGGTGCCTACAGTTCTATTCCTGCTGAGACAGAAATGCCAAAGTTCAGAGCCGTACAGTTAGCTATCCTTCAGTAGCATTTAAAAAAAAAAANAAAAAAAAAAAAAAGTGATGAACTAACAGGCATTACTCAAAGAGATATACTGTACCTTTGGATAACTGAGTAAACTGAAGATATTTCATGAGCAATGTCAGATACACTGCACGGGAGGGCAATCGCCATGGGAAAAAATCCTGCTCGTTGCTCAATGTTTCTGAATGTCTTCGTCAGGGCTGAGCTCTGCGCAGACCTTGCTAAGTACCAAACGCTGCTAGAAAGGCTCTGCAGTGACCACTACATAAACACTGCCTAACTGCTCTAGTTAAAGACAAACTATAATGAAAGCACTTCAGAAACTAGTTACAACAGTAGCGTGTAACAGATAATGAGCATAACGCTTAATAGAAACCTTGGAGGATGTATGCAGAAGGAGAAATAATATAAAACCAAAATCAGTGTCCTGAGACTGAAGAGACCCAGCTTCAGATCGTAGTGCTTCCACAGGACTTTTGCCTACTGTGGACAAGGGGCTTTGTCACTATTTGGCTTTCCTTGGGGCTGGAGGATCCAAGCCCAGGGGAGACCTAGGTCAGCTTTTGGGAGCCTGACTGCACTAGTGTGTGCTCACTGTGGCTTTCCATGACTCAGTTTGCCATCTTTGAAAAGGACTAGGAGTTGCTTCCACTTGCCTAAGTGGCTTGTAAATAACCCAGAGGACTTCGAAAATAGCAACTGCAAAAGTTTGGAGCTTGAATTTTCAGAGTTCGCCACCCTTGCTGTTCACTGGTGAGCTGGATTTCCTCACAGGCCTTGGATTTTGTGAGATGCCTCACTTGAACACATCTTGACTGATGTTTTTGTGATGGGAGCCTTGTTTCCTAAGCCATCAAAGACTGCACATACAGTGCCTAAGAAAGGCTCAAAATTAAGTGGTGAAGCCTTTGTTTGTCATGCAGGACCACTAATTGCTAGAGAGAACAAGCTTTTGAATATCCTTGACATTTTCACTGAATGCACACCTGTGGATGCTGTATTTTGCTTCCCTTATTCTGTTTCCAGGAATTACTGCCAGGAAGGGGGAAAGACAAGGCGCTTTTTCAGGGCTCTGACCTTCAGAGAGAAATGGAAAGACACAGGTTAGGTCCCCATACACTTGCATAAAGGAGATAAATCAAATCATCTACTGCAGAGAGAACACATGTAGGGGGTCCTCTGTACACTGGGAAGGGGAAGTTGAGAGAAAACCTCTATGGTGCACAAACCTTTTATCAGACAGCCTAATAAATGGCACATTCAGGAAATTTAAAGTGTCTGTGATTTTATCTACAGAGAGCTTTGTTTCCTCCCTCCCACATTCATTTCTGAATGGAAAGGCAAGGAAAAAGACCTAGATATTTATCCATCTGCAGCGGGGACCAAACATGACTGGTTTTGTAACATGCAAGTCATTACTTAACTAAACATTCAATTTCTAGTTAAGACATGTGAAAAGTCACTAAGTTTTTACATAGAGTCCTGACTCAGGAGGGGTTTCCTGAGGAGAAGACTAAAGAGACAGGAGTGCATTTGAGACTTGCCCTCCTGTCTTTTTATCTTGCTTGTTGTTTCGCTCAGCAGAGCAGAGGGTGCAGCAGCATCCTGCCTCATCCCCAGTCAGCTGCTGGCCTCGGCTCTTTGCCTGTCTGGTAAACAGGAGTCACTCTGCTGATTGCTCCAAAGAGTAAATCAGGCTGTGCATACCAAAAAAATGCTACATTGGACATTATGTGAGAAGAGTGAAATACACAACTGCCTGCGCCGGTACATGAGTGACTTTCAACTCATTCAAGCCTGAACTGAACGCAAAAGGCAGTTTCATAGCCTTCATGGTTCAGGGGTATAGTAACGCATACAGAGTGCTTGGGAACCGCAGTGTTGCTCAGAAAAATAATCAATTATTAATTCAAAGTCCAATTATTAATATATATATATAACAATATAAATCCAAATTCAGTCAAAACCATCAAACAAAAGCAATGCCCACTTCCAAAACCAGAAGCTGTGTGTATATAAGCAGGGTAATGCAGGTACTGCTTTTGTCTGCACTGAACTGGAAGGATAAAAAGAGCCATGAATCAATGCTCTTACCCTCCCCACTGATACACACCAGCCAGAGGAAAATAATTCATGACGATTAACAAAAAATTTGCTTTCTAAAGCACAGACTGATTTTTCCCCATTTAATTGATTTTCCTTTTGCTTTCTTTTCTACTTCCTCTCCTTGAATCAAGTGCCAGAGGCAGTGTAATAGGTACTTTAATACCAAAATTACTCTGAAAACTAAGTCTAATCACAAACCTTAAGGTTTTCAGAAAAGAGTGTACAGACTATTTTGGCACTTGCAAGGAAGGAAGAAATGTCATTGAGTTCAAATGGTTGAAAACATTGTGGGATAGCTTCCTTTTCAATATTTGTCATTTTAGATTTCTTTTTAGGTGGGCTCTCCTTCCTGTGTTATGACCATTTACATATCAGTCTAACACCTCACAAACCAGTTTAAGGACAGAGTAGCTGCAGTTTCAGCCTCTGTCACAAAACAATGCTGAGGAGTGGGTTGATAAGATGATCCCCAAGTGCTACCACATTTGCCCCATAGTTTATTTCTTCCTGCTGATAGTCAGTGGGAAGGCTCTTCGGTACTAGAACATGTTCCGCTGAGAATGTAGCTCAAAAGCACAACCTGGAGCTCTGAAACCCATTTCAATGCCTTCTTTGGTCACATGCTTCTGAGACCTTGAGCATTTGCGTTCAAGACAGAGATGAGAGGCAGGCAGCTCAGCTGACCTGACAGCTTTCAAAAAGCACTTGAGGACTGAGTTGATGAAAAAAATAAAAATAAAAGCAAACCAGCTGATAAAAGTGTAACTTACAGATTTGATAACAGGCAGGAAAGAGCTTTGCAGAGTGCTGATTGCAGAGTGATAGACAGAGGTTTCCATTTCACACACTGTCATTCTAATCTTGCAGTCCCAGTTCTACAATGTTGGGATAGATCCCTCATACAAAGAGGAATAAAAAAGTAGCAAAAGAGGAGAAATAACTACACAGCCCTAGGTTCGAAACACAGAAAGGGGAGGGGGAGTGTATGTTTGTTTAAGTGTTCAGCAATTTGCAGTACAGAGAACTTCCATTCACAATCTGATGTTCCTGACGGTAAAGGGAAGAAAGCAAGATGAAAACAGAACGTGGGCTTTGGCGCAGTTTGAGGAAAAGTTCCATCTGCAGGTATAATTGAGACTGTTTAAATTCTAAGAGTAAAAGTGCCAAGAAACTCACAGGATTGTCAAGCAATCAGAGGATCCTCTTATGACTCACCCTAATCCTCTGAGATAGTTGCCTGTATCTGTGAAGAGCCAGGGCCCTTCAGTGAAGAGGAAGATGACATAAGAAAGACCTTTGTAGCTCTGCTCTTAGGAACCTTTATAGGAATGCATAGAATGAGAAAATTTCAATTTCAGTCTTTCCACAGAGGCACTCTTGAGAATACGCAAGAGCTAAAATCCTAAAAAATAAAAAAATCACCCAGAGCCTAACTGTGAATGGAAGTAAAAGCCTATTGAAGAAGCAGGTGTCACAGAGAACTGTTGGTGACTGAAAAATAAAATCAAGGACAAGAGATGGTGGAAAGCCTGGATCACTGATTTTCCATGGAATAAACAGAGAATACAGTGTGAAGTAGGGAAGGATGTAATGCAAAGCAGGGAACTGAGCTGGCAGAAGGAAGAAAAGTAACACACTAAGGTGAGAATCTATGCTGATGCTTCCATCTAACTAGTTGTAAAAAATATGAAAAGTAGAGAAGATAAAAGGCATCATGGAGAGGCTAAACAGGAAAATGGCAATGCAGATATCAAAAATGATGAGACATAAAAAAGGAAGAACACATGACAGGACAGTGGGCAGAGTAAAGGGTAAATGAAGTCACTGTTCATTTAGATTCTGATTTCTGCTTTTCATCTCCAGCAGTAAAATGCAGTATTCATGTGTATCTTATTCCCTAAAAACACCCCAGACTCTTTGTTGTTGTAGTCTCAAAAAACACATCTTTAAACTGATGATAATTCACAAAATACTTAAGCCAGGTTTAATTTCATTTCAAGACATCAACTGAACTGGAATAGAAAACCTTCATTTTCTTTAGCAAAACTTTGCACCTCATAAAGGTTTTATCTGTTGCTATGGCAAAGGCTTTACCCAAAGGAGTTACTTGTGGAACACCACAAGAAGGCAGAATTTTTCAGCTCCTTTCACATACACATTTTCATACCCCAGACATTTTAATTTAATCATATTTTCCCTTCATTCTCCAGCGAGTTTCTTTTATTCCCGAATAAACTGCATGCCTACCTCAACAGTATGGAAGGATCCATTCTTATCATCTTCCCCACTGTAAATCAAAATCTACTTTTAATTATAGTATATCAGCTATTTCTCTTTGATGACATTCAAGTGCTTATTCCAAATTGAAAGAGCAATAGAGCAACTGCCATGGTATTTTCATACATAGAGCGATGACCTTTTTAATATGATTTCATGGAAACAATGGAGTTACATTCATCAGGTTATATTGAAACTTGATGCTTCTTTTTTCAGACATTCCACTTCCAATTCACAATGACATTTGATAGCAGACATAAAAATGTCAGCAGATCAGCTTTTTCAGCCACCTCATCTAACAAGAATCCCCCCCTCCCAGTTTCGTTTTACAGTGCTATGTTGTTCACTCATTTGGGCCTACTGCAATTTGCTTATTAAATATGTAAGATCTTCATTATGCAACCAGGAGCTGAATCATGTAAGATTAACACAAAGCCCTTGTGAGAAGATTTTTTTAAACACTATTAATATTAATAGTATGTGCAGCTCACATATTTTTGTACTTTCCAAACCCAAATGTCAATACAGTGGATAAATTGTACTTTCCTTCCTCTCCTTCTTTGTCTTCTTCAAAGAAAGGATGACATTCAACTTAACTAAAAGCAAAACTTCACACATTTCCAGCTATGATCCGTTTCAGCATTCCAAAGAGCCATGGTTATAATGGACTGTCTTGCCTGACCATTGATACAAGAGAAAGGGTAACCTGAGGAAATGGGTAAGAAGAATAAGGATTTTATTCTTTGTGAAGGATTTATCATAGAAGGGTCTATTTTATTCTTTGTGTTGACTTATGCAATCCTTAAGTAAAGGATTTCACTAGTGACCTAATGAAAAGCCTAACTAATAGGTGCTGTAACTAACTAAAATTGCTGTAGCTAACTAACAGGAACCTGGATTTCATAGAATCATAGAATCATAGAAGGGTCTGGGTTGGAAGGGACCCCATGGTTCATAGAGCTCCACCCCCCCTGCCACAGGCAGGGCCACCAGCCTCCAGGTCTGGATCTACACAAGGTTGCCCAGGGCCCCATCCAACCTGGCCTTGAACACTTCCAGGGACGGGGCATCCACTACTTCTCTGGGCAGCCTGTTCCAGCACCTCACCACTCTTTCTGTAAAAAACTTCCCCCTAAGATCTAATCTAAACCTTCCCTCCTTTAGCTTTAGTCCATTCCCCCTTGTCCTGCCATTATCTACCCTTTTAAAAAGTTTAATCCCCTCCTGCTTGTAAGTTCCCTTCCGGTAAGAGCTGAAGAATAATTCAGATGATCAGGTGGGATTCAAAGCTGACAACATGTTGAGGAGGAGTATCTAAGACCTAATCAGTAGACAATATGAAGGAAGAAAAAGTCATCATGACTTAATTTCACATCTGAGAGAAGTTCTCAAGTGAAACATTATGGCAATTATTGTATTGTTACCTCTGCATTTTTCCATTTCCACTTCTGACTTCTCCATGCTGCATGAGCCTCCTGCTCATGCAAATTACAGCAGAATTGTATCTGTTGCTGGAAAGCAATGACAGCAAGCAGTGAGGATTGGCTGCACTTCACCAGCCTTAGGCAGTGCCCATACATAGGAGACTGTCCTGAGGAACACATTATTGGAGTACTTTATTGTCAATATACAAACAACACCTTGCTACTTTTTGAAAGGGTCCCTCTATTCCCTTCTTCAGGATTATTTCTTTTACCACCAGCTAAAATACAGAACCAACGTTAAAGCATCTTTAAAACTAGTCATTCATTCTCACAAAAGGAGAGACCCGTTAATTGGTACACAAAATCCTTTCTCTCTCTCACATCTTGTTTCATGATCAAGTTATATAAATATTTTCCTCTATGTGGGGGCAGCTTCAAAATGGAAAGACCAATCTATAGTCTGCTACCTGTATCACTCTAGGGAAAGAAGAGATGGAAAAGCATCAGATAGAGACCGAAAGAATCTGAGTCTTCTGTTTATTTCAAGTTTTGTGTAAAAAGAGAGAAAATCATCATTACCACCTCTTTCTTCATCTACATCTTAAAAGAAAGCAGCATTATTATTCCAATCTCTGGAGGGTTCACTCCATGTTCACAAGCTGTTCTGGGTGACTGCTAATAAAATTCATGAACATTCAAATTTATATTTTAAGACCACAGTCTGGCAAGAGAGAACGAAAGTTTACTATGATCATGTTGGATGTATGGCACTGAAGCTGTAAAAGAGTAAATACACTTTGCAGTATTATAGAGCTAATCCTAAACCTGTCAGATAGGTCAGGATGAGACACCATTCTCTTCATTCATAGTGATACCAAGCGACAGCTTGTGCATAGCTGTTATATTCAGAAATGACCACGGTGATTGTCTATTCAGACACATTGTTTAATGCAGAACAGGCAATTCTTCCATGTCTGGTGTTTTTAAATATTGGGTTTTTCTTTCTGTCCTTCATTCTTGATCTCCCTACATCTTTTCTGCTTCTGATATGCATCTGGGCCTGAAACCAAAACATTTAAAATAAAAAAGAACTAAGAAAAAAAAGAAAAAATATGACATGACTCGAAGCAAAACACACTGGAATTGTAAAGGAGCTTGTTCATGTTATATTTCCAGTTTCATTCCTGGGGCTGAGGAGGCCCTCAAAATTTTGAGGCATTTATCTAAAGTAAAGCAGGTTAAAAATTGATTAATCTTAACCACACACTGAGAAATGGACCTTGAAAGATGTAATCCACTGGGACATCTCCTGATCCAAGGTGTTTGTGACTTAAGCTTGAATCAGAAAACAATAAGCAGCTCTCTCTTCTGTGATGACTATAAAAACCTTATGTTTGCATATACAAGTAAATTAATCTGTGTTCTGGGAATGACTCAAAGAAAATGAATTCAATCACATTTATAAGCATCTTGTGACCTTTACCCATTTCTCTAGAAAAGAAATAAAATGAAGACAATTGTACCTTGGTTTCCAGAGTGTTGTCTGGGTGTTTGATAGGAATCTGACTGGGAAATGATACTGACAGCGCGATAACAAGAAAACCCATTTATCACTGTGACAGGTGCTCGGTTTTATATGAGTTTAAATTACCAGTGATGGAGTGGGGTTGTCTTTGTCTCATCTCAACCTCATAACCAATGTTTAGACTCAACTAAAGTTTCCATTTCATAGTAATCAAGTTACATGGAGTCAAATTGTTATTCATGAATTCAAGGAGGTTAAGGCTTGAGATTCATTAATGCGATGTTGTCAGCCACAGTGAGCAGGTCCATGGCCTAGAACAGAGCCGTAATTGGTAAATCTGAATGCTGGGTGGTTAATGGCTGTTTATTAGCCTCTAATACATTCTGTGTTATTTAGTCTTACAAGATTTGACACAAGATATTTTTACTGAGTCACAACACCCTGACAGTTCACCTTTCTTGTACATCAGTGGAGGCATGCCAGAGTTTAACTGTGATATTGAGGAAAAGAAATATAAATCACCACTTCTTGTATCTGCCACCATGCAATGTGATCTTCCCCATTTGGACACTCGGGGACTTAAGGAGCAGTCCTGAAAGCTGGAGCTTCATTTATGGACAAGGCACTGTCAGCTCTCTCTCTATGCATGTATTGAGTAACCTCAATTTGTTCCGGTCTAAATCAGAGTTAGGTCTTTGATCCCTTCTTAGGAAAATTCTACTCACTTGACTGGTTTTTCTAAGGAAAAAGAAAAATGAAAAAGAAACAAAAACATGCTTATGATTTCTCTGCAACTTATGGTTTTCTCTATCAAAGGCAATTTCTTCTGTTTACTTTTGAAGAAACAGGTTTTACAAGGCATCAGAGTCTGAGGTAGAAATATCACTTTACACATCTCCATTTGATGGTAAGTGAGATTGCTAATACTAACGTTCTCAAGAGCAAGTCATATTCACAGCATGACACTTGTCCAACGGGAGTGGCAGTGTAAGGTTAGACAGGATTCAGCTGAGTCAGGTCCATCACAGGCTATCAAAGCCCTGTCAACAATTGCCTCTTATAATTCCTTCCATTAATGTAGCTCTGTGCTTATCTATGCTTATATAGGCAGGTGTCTCGTCATTCACTACAGGATACCCTATCACAGCTCTGAAAATGAGGGGTTTTTTCCCTGATTTCCAACCTAAATACGTTTATACATACTTTATTCTTTGTCCACTTTACCGTTTAGCTCATACACATCTGGCAGGTTCTCTCTCCTGAGGAATTTAGAGGACATTTCAAAGCCTTAATTTTGTTAGATTAAAAAAGAAAAAAAATCTTTCGTTCTCCTAAAGACACCTTCAGTTCCTTCACTGTTCTCTGCACCCTTTTCAGTTTGAATTCATTCTCTAACATATATGAGCAGAAAAATAGATAGAAAACAAAAATAAGAATGAGACAGGCTTTACAGAGGGTTGTTAATACTTTGCTATTTCTATTGCAAACATTTTGCCTGAGACACTGCAGAGCAATATTTGCTTTTCTTTTCCATAGGTGTTATATAGTCATACTGTGATTGACCAAAACACCCGGGCTATTTTCTTTCTGTCCTAGTGCTGAATATTGACAGTGCTCAAAATTTTGTATTAGTTCTGAAATACACAACCTTCTGTTTCCATTACTCCAGGACCTCAAGGTCACTCAGTAAATTCTGTATAGTATCTGAATCCTTCTTCTTTATTGGCATCCTTTCTACCTCTGAAATATTAGCAAGTTTCAAAAGCATTGTTTATCATGTTAGCCGTAATGACTAGCAAGGTAGACAGTCTTAAACGAGATGGAGGTTTGAGAACAGCAGCTACAAAGCTCCCTTCAGCCTAATACCTTTCCCTTGTTTTATTTCAGGTTTTTTATACACCTTACAGTCCCTCTACTAATTCTGTTCTTTTTCATCTTAATTAATAATTTCTCTTATAGTAAAATATGACAAGCTTCACAGAAGTTGGTGAGATCTATGGAAGTTAGACTGACAGGGAGTTTTTCATGGTATAATGCTATTGAGATGCTTTTCATCAAAACTCATGGAAACATTTAAAATGAAGCCAATCAGAAAGCCCCTAGCTCTTATGCTTTGTAGCATGCTCTGTTCCTGCCTCCTTTCTCAAAAGGGTGCAAATATGTTTCAGGGACAAGGTTTTCACAAGATTCACAGCGCTTATAAGGCTTTGAGGAAAAAAGAAGCAAACACGGGCAGTTCAATTCAATTTGCCTTTCATTTGGAGTAAGGGCTGTTCAGATGCAAACTCGAGTCACAGCTCTGTGGGTGCATATGCTGAGCCAGTGTTAATTGAAGGTCTTTCAAGGAAACTCTGCAGTGTTAAACTTATACAAAGCTCAAAAGCCTAAGTAGGAGAAAATTACTTTCCATGTATATTGTAAACCCAACTGCTCTTTATGAAGTGTATGTAACAAAGGTGTTATGCATATAAATTAACATTTCAAAAACATGATCACATCTTGGAAATATGAACTGAGATTGAGCCTATGAAAAGACACTGGGATCTTATTGAGAGGGGGTACTTTTGCTCTTAAATTGCATACCATTAAAAGAACAACAACAACAATAAAATAAACAATCTAGGCTAGATAGGTTTCATATTGTGATGCAGTGTCATGCATATCAATCGCCATAATGAAATTTATCCCGAATAATTCACATACTGCATAAACAACTTTGTAAAGTGATGCATTTAAATTTTTTGCAAGAACACATTGTTCAAATCTGTGATAATTAGAGCAAAAACTGTGTCTTTATACCATTTCATTTGTGCTGGATAGTTTTTCTTCTATCCAAATAATAGTTTTAATGGAATTGAAAGATGGACCCTGTGGAAACAGTATGAAAATCCTTCTTTTTTTTTCTCAGTGACCAATGAACTTAGAGAAGAATGCTAGAATATGGCAAAAAGCTCTCACACCTGACAGGTTAAGCCTCCCACACATGGTGGGATGTTGAGGCCTCCCAAAATTATCTCAGCAGTCTCTATTCATCCGTGTACACTGGTGGTATAGACAATGAAACTGACACAGTTTCTTTCATTATTAACTTCATTATATGATCTGTAACACTATCAGCAGCAAGGCTGCAAGTACAGAAGGCAAGCTGCTAATGTAATCAGCATAAGACAAACATTGAAACACTGTGAATAATATGCTATTTGCATAAAAACAGCCTCTTGTTAAAATCACAGCCAGGGCAAAGGACTCCAACATAAACCCAGAAGTTTTTCAGTAGAAACCACAATAAATTGTACAAAATATGAAATAGAGAAGGTGTTTTTCAGAGGTATTTTTGGCAGTACACGATTCTAATTAACGAGACCCATTAGTATTAATGTTGTCATTCATATTGCAATTGCTTCAAGTAGCCACAATCAAGAACCAGAATCCTGCTGAGGCAAACTGTTTATCCCAGTGTAAAACATTGTGTTTGCCCCAAATAGATGATGAGCTAAATTCAGTGGGACAAAGGCTTAAGTGTTTTGCTGAATGGCAATTGATTTTAATCTGTACTTGAAGTTAGTTTGCACTAAACAGTTTTTCTCTTATTTGGCTTCCCCACCACACCTAAACTTTCTTTTGGATTATAAATGCTTCTGGAAATTATCCCTTTGTATTGTTTTATACAGAGTATCTAGAAAAACGACAGTGCATGGTGGGGGTTTATAGGGACAATCATAATATAAATATCAGTGGTGCAGCCTGGATTGGTTAGCACGATCAAGTTATTTATCAAAATGGATCTTTAAAGAAAGATGACTATAAAAGCCAGATCTTTGCCTTTTAGTCTTTAATCACTTAATTCCTCTGGATCACAAAAAGGGATGAGAACTTTGATTTTCAACAGAGGTTTCATTACATGTGACATCTCAGTCTCTCCCTCTGTAGCTTAAACTCAAACAACAAATCTGAGACCAAAGAAAACCACTGTTCTTCTCTGTCTTCCTCCTTGATTTCTAGGCCACATGGGTCTAAATCTGTGTTCTGAGAAGAGCTGTGTTAATTGCCATAGGGCACTCCTACGCCCAGACTTATCCTGACCTGGTTCCAGTGTGATGAGTTCTTGTGGTTACAGCAATGCAACAACATACCTCATGAGTTCTGCCACCACCCATTCACTCCAAAGTCTATTTTGCAAAAGTGTTGATGCTTGCCAGGTAAAAGACCACCATGGGCCAAGATTCATGACGGTGTTCAGATACTGAACCCCTGTGAGATGGACCTTGATATCTCTGCTCCCTTTCTGACATCAACTGCTGCAACCTCCAGCTATTTGCAGTGTAGTAGTTTTAATCACAGTATGGACTCCATTTCAGCTAATAAAGATAAATTTTTAAACAGTGTATATGTCTAATTCTACCTGTGTCATCATGAGGAGCTAAGTTAGGGTCTTTGCGGAACAATAACTGCAGTCAGAGGTGGGTTAATTTTAATGAGATATCTCAAGCGTTGGAAGTCTCTGTAATTTGCTGTAGCATTTGTTCCTCAGGGGAACTGATTCTGAACTAAACTTCGAAAAATTAATCATAAAAATATTATCATAAAACAGGATAAGACACACAAATCCCTCTTCAAGAAAATAAATAAAACATCAGGTTTTATCACTCTCCTCTAATTAACATGGCAACCTTTCTGTTCCTTCCTGGAGCCTCCAGGGCAAATTATGTCAGTTGGTGACACGATGCAAACACCCCCATGAAAAAGGGAAGCAGCTGGTGTGTGTTCAAAGAGGGAGTTATTTCCTAGCAAGCCAGACTCCTCTGGAACTCATCTCAAACCTTTTGCAAATAACTAACTCACACGTGCTGACAATATGCCACCTTTGGAGAAATTACAGTATGTATAGTATGCAAATTTTAGATAGGCAATCATGGTGCATTTTGATTTTTCCCCATTTGCAGAAATGGAAAAGATATACAAGAACATAAAGAGAAAGTACTGGGTAGTCACAGGCAGACAAAACCTTCATTAGTAAGTGAGGTCCTCATATGATAGAGGAAGACACCCACATATGAGGTTTTGATAATATGGAGATGAGAATGAGTTACACTCATCTTATTTCAAACCCACATCTGTGCATCTCAAGAAATGGTTCTCATGCTAAACACATGGGTGACTATATCACCTGTCTCTTAAGAATGGTTAGACAGTAGGAATAACTTTTTTGTGCTTTAAAATCTAATAATTTATTCTATGTCTTAATGTGACAGTGGCTATCACACAGTAATAGAGACTATCATGCACACTGAACTAACCAAATAAATATGTGTCTTTCTACATACTTCCTGACTAAATACCTGAAGTCCATCCCCACACGTGTCCCGTAAAGCAGTTTGACAACCTGAATGTTGTTCCTATTGAACAAAACCTACAGAAGATAACAACATCACAAGTTGAGTACATTTTTGCCAACAGAAAATTTTTGTAGATTATTTTATCTGGGCTTAGGTAGGAGTCTGACTCAAAGGTTAGTGAAGTAGGATTCTTTCCCTTGACTTTGATTGTCTCCAGATCACAGGAATTATCCTAAACTGCTCTTGGCTTCTTTGCCATGTCTGTGGCTGGAGCATATAGCAAACAGTCCAATGTCCATGGTCCACACTTTCTGGTAAGACTTCTATAAAGCTTTCAAAACCTGCCTAAGCAGGAGTATATGTAGATTGCAACCCCTGATATGTATGGAGCAGTAAAAGCTACCCTGGAGACACAAGGGCTGCAGAGCATTCACTACACAAAACTGGTCAAAGGAGATCACAGTGCTCAATGTGTTCTTTTGCTTTCATGGGGAATTTTGCCATTGGACTGGCAGCCACAGGGCTCTGTCAGCTTGGGGATGCACCAACAAGTGAGAGTTGAAGCCTTATTGCTCAGGCACACCACTGCCATCATGTCCAGAAGCAACACACAGTGAGACCAGTTCTGGCTGTGGAGGCAGGTCCAACATACATCCTGTTGCCATCTGTATATATGAATCATAATGAGTGTACAAAGTTACTGCCCCTTAGTTTATGGCCTTGTTGGCTTGGGAACCATTACAAGAGGTAAGATATTATAATTAGTAATCAACAGATAATGATGCCAGTGGTAAGGAAAAGGTAGCCGCTTTCTCGATACTGTAAACGTCAAAGCACAACTTTCTGTGAAAACTACTAGGAGACAAACGAGATGATAAGTATTTCTCATTGTCAGACCTTTTGAAGTCACTGGCAACCACAGAAAGGTTTTTTCTGCCTTTATAGAAGAAATAGAAAGAGAAAGGTAACAGCACCTGGAAGCATAGCTGGATTAAGGGAATGAGTGCAGCTGTACTGAGCACTTCTGTGCTGAGAAGGATCTAGCCTGAAAGCACATACAAGAAACTGCTGATTCAATTGGATTTTTGCAAAAGGAGAGAAATTTGCAACAATGTCACAAACTGTATGCAACAGAAATTCAATGTCTTGAGGCACAGATGACAGAAAAAACAAAAGAAAAATAACCTGCAGTGTAAATAATTGATGATTCATGATGGAATCCAACACAAAATGTGATAAATTAAAGTCTCTGTGATGACATGCAAGTCTGCTTATCTTATTACGAAGCAATCCAGAGAATTTAATTCCATCCATTTACCATCATGGCAAATATTTAATTTAAAAGGTACTACAGCGTATGCTATGTCGTTTTACAGGCTAAAGAAACATAGCTTAAAATGGAACTTGATATAGGATCTATGTTTTCTTCTGCTTTCATCAGAATTGTCAGAGTCTGCATGAAAGGGGGATTTTCAGGAAAAACAACAGCAGCAAGCAGCAAGTCACATTAACACTCTGACTTTGATGGACTATTTAAGGAGCATATGTTCCTGATTGCCAAGATGCTTGTTTTAAATGACCTGAAGTATTCTATGCAAATTCAGCTACACAGCACAGACAGTAAAAGAGTGAATACTTTTTTTTTTCCCCTACAATGAAAGCAGCTCTGGAACAGATTGTAAGTGACACTGGAACTTAATTCACATCCAAAGAGTTCTACTTGGCTGAAAGATATAACGTCATATATGTCATATCAGCTCCTTGCCATTCTGCCATGATGCAGATCACTGTCCAAACTGATGAAGAAACAGGGACTCATGCTACCAGCCTAATAAACAGCAGTTTGTAACCAAAACTAGCTGAAAAATTCCCAGTGACAAAAGACATAGTTGCAGGATCCGAATTCTCTGAGCACTAAATGGCCAACTGTGAACCACACAAAATGTGAGTTTTGAGGGTTTTTTCATTCTTCAGATGTAGAGCAGTCATTGTTGAAGCATTCAAATGCTGCCTCGTCAGTAATGCGTAGACCTATCACATGTTTGTAGAGGACACAATGAATGTAGCCTATGTGCAAAAGTTCTGTTGGGTTTGGGTTTGGGAGTTTTGGTGGGGTTATGGTGTTTGGGTTTGGTTTTTTTGGGGGGAGGGTGTTTTTGTGTTGTGGTTTTTAGGGTTTTTTGTGGGTTTTTTTTAAATCAAGCAGACTATTATATTAACAGTGGTATTTGTAGGGTAAATGTAGTGATCTGAACACGATTACTTTGAAGACTGATCTACAAAAGTATTTTCAAATAAAACATGTGAAATGAGAAAACAGTCCTGTTCTTCATCCAATCAACATGAAGAAAAAGAAAGGGGGCTAGCTTTTGTTACAAAATCAATGGTGTATTCCATGCCAGCTGTGTTTATTAAATATGTCAAGTCAATAAATATGCCCATTAATAGATTGTCTATTTAGCCAGATCCTGCTTCTACTATGAATGACCTTTGGGGGCAGGAAGAGGTTGCTGATACAGTAACAACAGAGTGTTTCAGCATTTTCCCAGCTCCTGTGTGAAGCCTTGGAGACATTTTCCAAGAGAATGAAATTTTGATAATGTTTGTATGCCCTTTTACTCTGAAGAAAAGGAATACGCACAGTACAAAATTGGGTGAAGTTCTTTTCAATAGTTTATGATTGCTTTGTCTTCTGTTGCAGGTGATCTGCAGAAATAACCTCCTTGCATTCATACTTTAACATTCACAGCTATTTGAAATGTATGTAAAACAATGTTTTCTCACCATTTTGTTGATGTTAATCAAGGAGTGGTAAGAAAGAAAATGTGAATACGTCATCTTTAAAACAAAGTTAATTACCAAATGTAGGAAAGAAGAATGTACAAAAAAATACAAAATTACTTTTTTACCTCTCTCATTGCTCTAAAACCAGAAAGAAGTGTTCCTGACTCTTTTTTAGCATTTTTTGGTTTGCAATTTCAGAGTAATTCTGGACATCCAAGTACTTTGGCAACTGCACCAGAGATTTAGATACACAGAGACAGAAAGCAAGAAGTCCATTAGATTCACTACACATGTACACCCAGGGACTATATTTTAACAAATAATCTGTTTGCAGCAGCAAACTATAACTTCACTGCAAATACAACAAAAACATCCTGGAGTAAAAAAAAAACAATAGTGGAAAATAAGAGATCAATAGGTTTTTAGAGGGATGATAGAAGAGCCAATGAAATAATTTGGGCAGAATAATATAAGACACATTAAAATAGCCTTATTGATGCATGTCTAGGTGCCAATACTGTCATTTAAGGTGTACCTAACTTTAAGCATTCTGATTCTGATCAATATGCTCTCCTTTCTGCAAAAGAGATTAAACCCCAGTGATATATGACTACTTTTTATCCATGTTCAATACAATCGCTGATCCACCATTTTCAATCAGCATTTCCAAGGACGTGACAGAGGTCCCTATTTAATCATTTGTCAGACTCAGAAAGGCCAAAGAGGACAGTCAATAAATACTTGTCAATAAATACTCAGGAGGCTGGACTAGAGTTATCTCTAATTTCCCACTGGGAGAACTGATTGTCTATGCCTTGACCTAGAATGACAGAGCAAAGTGTGTAGGCTCTCCAGATGTTTGTATATAAATCAAGCAATGCAGACTGCAAGCAGAAGTTGTCTTGAGAGCACCAGGAGGTGGGTCTGGCTGCAAAACTCCATGGTTGAAATCCATCCTGGAATGAGTAATGGATTCCGTGGACCTGCAGCTCTTGTTCTGATCTCCAGTCTCTGATCTCAGCTCACAGATTTGCCATCATATGAAAGCTAAATAAAACCATCTAGTTTTCAAAGACAAGATGTCTTTGTATTAATGAAAGAGAGCTACACATCAGCTGTAGCTTGCCACATTAACTTGTGCTTCTCCTCATTGCTCACTACAGTGGTTTCTAAGGTTCTCCACTCAGTGCAAATCAAACACATTTGTGAACTCCTCAGGCTATTCATGCACATATAATCAAACAAAACCCTGCTGCTATCACACAGAACAGCAAGCATTCTTATAAGTTTCTCATCCCTGAAAATATCTGGTGGAACAAGTGTGCCTTATATAAAATCAAAGCAGAACCACTGCTCATGTTGTTATTTAAATATTATCAAGAACCGTGTGTGCACCTGGTGTGGTAGAAAACTTAAAGGTAGACAAGGTCCTTGCCACAGGGAATGTATGCTCTCAGTACATGTGCTGGTGTGTGATTGTGGATAGTAATTGTTTTGCTCAGTATTTATTTAGTGCTTTATATGGTACTCAGATGCTGAACGCGCTGAGCCTTCCAGTGTTATCAGTGCTCAGGAAGCTCTAAAAATATTAATAGAGAATTCTTCTTACATTAGTGCTTTACTTGCTGAATGCTTTATATTACCAAAATCAAGTGCCTGTATGACAGCGAATGAGTACAGCTAGGAGCTAGAGTATGCTGGAATATCTATGTTAGTATTTTGATGTGCTGAAGTGGTACTTTCCAGGCATAAATATGTCTCATTTATCCTAGCAGGCCCTGGTTCAAAGGCACTGTGTGTGCTCAAAGTTTCCTCACTGGCTAAAGTCATGGACCAGGTTGCCACCAAGACAGCCCCACTTGCGAGGTAGGTGCACCATCACCTGCCAGGCAGAGACACAGGGTGTGGGACTGGCAACTTGCATGAGCATCTTTGCTGGCACACACGCGATGCAGACATGTGATTTGAGAGTCATAATGGATTGTATCAAATCAAACCACAAATCTTTCATTTTTTTTGCACTGCATCTGTTGGTAATATAGACAAACCTGATTCAATATAGGCTACTGATTCATGAAGTAATCAAAGGCAAGGCTTATGCCAAGTGTCAGTGGGTAATACACCTAACACACATGACCCTTAAACAAGCAGCTTGAATTTAACTGCTGCTTATCTCTGAGATTTCCCATTGGTGTCTTTACACAGTAAGCAAGGTGTTATCAGCTAGAGACCATACCAGCGTGTCACATCTTTGCAAGCAACAAAGGAACCTGGCAACAATAAAGGAAAGATGATAGTACCATAAATTCTGTTTTATCTAGAAATTATTGTGATTTTGGGTTCCCTTTCCCTTAGGATGTATCATGAAACTGGTTGTGGGATATTTTTAAAATTGTTGTAGTGTAATTTAACATAAGAATAACTGAAGGAGACTTCTGCAAAGGACTGTCTTACCCAGTAGACCTCTCTGGGCTGTAGCTGGTGGGAGTTACTGGTACTGCTAGATATAATTACACGATAGGTTCACTGCAGAACAAAGAATAATGCTGAAAAGTAATACACCTCAACTGCGGGTGGGACAGCGGTGGGGGGAGAAAGAAGAGGCAGGATGTTTCAGAGTAAGTTTATAAAGAGGCAAAGATTTCAAGGTGAATCACAGCAGTGTTGTTCCTAAGAATATGGAATTAAAATTTACTTCTAAAATTTGGATGTATTTTACACTGGAATTTGGCTTCCAGTAGAGTTGAAAGGATCATCCCACAAGGTCACTATTTCTGTTTCTCATGCCTGGAATCAATAAAGAAGATAACTATGGTGTTTTGAAATCCTCATGTTATTACTTTGCTTAAGTCCAACATTTTATTTTCATTTGATTGCTTTGTCTGTGATAGATCCCAACTTCTCTCATGTACAAAATGCTCTCCTAAGGATTTTTAGTAACTTAGTGACAGGTGCCAAAGCACTATGAGTTAGAATTTACTACCCTTAGCATAAACACCAATTTTGGCAGTATCTGTCAAAAGAATACAAGTGATATCTTATTATGAAAAAATATGTAGAGTGAAGGAAATATGATGTTTTAGTGCCCCTCTTCTCAAAGGGAATGACCTGCCTGACCATAGTTTGGCTCATTTGTCTATGGTGGTTCTCAGCTGTTGAGATGCCAGGTTTAGGAAATCCAGTGTGAGAGCATGTAACTACTGGGCTGGATTTCCAGTATTTCAGATTTCAGCATCTGAAATATCATATCAGGAATCAGAACTTTCATTTTTAGAGACCTAACTTCCATAAATGATGAGCAAGTGCTTTTACTTAAATAAAAAAAAATAATTAAAAATTAATTTCTTATTTCTTTATACTTATAAAGCAAAAATGAACATGCCCAGAACATGATGTTAAAAACCCAAAAGATAAGCTGTACCATAAGAATGCTAACAAAGAAGAACTCTAGATGGTAGTCCAATAGTTTATATGTTAATGTAAAATAGCGATTCAGATTAACCATTTTTAAAAACTAAGAAGTCAGCTAATCATTTCCTCCAGCATCCTCCATAGCCCTGCCTAAGTAACTTTGACTAGTTTACTTGCTATTGGGTTTGAATTTGTACTTTGGAAGACCTGAAGCAACTATTTTCCACATGTCTATATCAAGGCCATGATTCTGATTTGACCTAGTTTTCAAAAGGTTTCCAGTCTTTGATTTCCAGGAATGGAGAATTCAAGAGATCTGTAGATGAGTTACTCCAACAGTTAAACTACCCTGGGCATCCTGTCCTTGGTATAAACAGTCTTCAACTTCCTTCTATCAAGTACTATTTTCTGATACAAAACAGCGGTCTACTTTCAGAATTCTTTTCCCTTTGTTTGCCTTATCCAAATCATATCTTAATCCCTCTCAAGATTAAAACCCCAAACCAGCTCCATTGTCCTGATTTTCCTCCTCCTATCACACCTCCTGTACACAGAAACCCTTTTGTAGGCAATTTTTTTAACATTTCAAGTATTACTAGACACCCCTCTCACCCCCACAAAAAAAATTTCCATCCGTCCTCACAAGAATAAAGCATGCACTGAAACCTTTTTAGTCAGCCAGACCCTGTCAGACTTTGAAACTCTATTCACATTGGTTAGATACCAGATCATGCCCACATGGAGAGTTTGTTTCCTAGCAGTCAGTATTACATTTCTGGACCAGTGTTTGGTGATAAGTGTACTGCCCTCTGAAGAGCTGTAACACTAATAAATTGAAATTAAAGAAATGGCTTCTTCATCTTTGTCCCTTTAATATTCCTTTTACATTTTTTTATGACAAATACTTGCTCTCATTCATGTTATATATAGTAAGTTCGTTGACCCCTGTACTGAATTAAGATCTAGTAGCAGATCTGTTGATAAAATCCTATTTCTACTCACAGTTTCTGAGACTCCAGTCACAGTGGGCCAATGCCAGGAACTCTACTGTCAGACCAGGGTTCTGACAAGCATCATGTGGTGATCTCACCTGAGAGCCTGTGAATCCATGCGAAATTACCTTCTATGTGGGGGAAAAAAAAAATCCAACCAAAAGAAGAAACGTAAGGTGTGATTTTTTTTATCCATCCCTAGGTTTGAATTTTATGACAATCCAACATACACATGCAAAAAGAAACAATAAAACAAAACCTAAAAGGCGTCTAAACTGTAGGAATGCTTGATTTGATACTCAAGATTTACTATGACGATGGTCTTATTACAGGGTTTAATTAACCTACTTAGAGAAGCACTAAATAATACGCTTGAAGTCTCATTATCTACATTTATGCTTAACTTTGAATTTTTGTCAAAAGTTAAGATGACATTTTTTGCTGAAAAAGTATGTGTTTAAACCCATGCTTAGCTGACTTGTTGGTTGGGGTATAATTTCAGGTCAGTAAAGATCCTAACTTTACCTAACTTCTTATTGAGTTTTGAGTTCTTATTGAGCTTTGGAGGGTCTGAGACAACTATTGTCTGCATAAAGCCTTAAAAACACAATTTTAGAAGAAATGAAATCATATGCATGATAGATTTAAAATAACTAGCAATATGTAAGATACTGAAGAAAAAAATTAATTTTGCTATCTTGTTACTGTGATAATTTTATGCATTAAACACAGCCTATTCTTGTTAGGAAACATTAGATACTACAATATTTTTTGAGCTTGCATAATGCAAGAGTTAGGGAAAAATATGCATGTTGGCTGATAATAGCTTCAAGAGCACATTTTCTCTCTCTCTCTCTATTTTTTTTTTTTGTCTCCTTAAAGAGGATTAATCTTACTTTGTCTGGTGCTTAGTATCCAAAGACAATAATGTGTATGAAATTAAATGGGAATTACTTTAGAATTTTAAAAGAAAAATTGTTTGGGGAATAAAGTTATAAAATAAGGTCAACTGCCTGTAATGAACAGCAATACAACCAAATCCAGAACTGACAAGCAAGTAAGGTCAGCAAGACAAGGATCATGAAACTGCTTTTACAAAATTACTACTTTTCTAAATTTGCAGGGTGAATACTTAATAAAAAGGAGATTTGGGATTTGCACATGGATTTAAAAAAAAAAAAGGAAACAGGTAGATTACTTTGAGTAAATGAGGATTCAGATCACCTGCAATACACAGGCAGTCATGAAACAGAGAACGGTAGATGAACATAAGAATAATAAATGAAAACTGTTTAAAATTCAGTGTCTTGGTAGGTAGTAAGAAATGAAATACTCAAAAGAACACTATGTTGCAAGTCAACAGATATAAGGAGTTTTGTTTTGAGGATAAGAGAGGCAGCATGAGGGAAGGATTGGCTCTACCCAACTCTCCCCTGGCAGATGTTGTCTTAACAGTTTTTTGGATCCCACATGTCCCTTGGCAATTCCTCACTGCTTCCTGTCTCCCCCTACTAGAAAGGCTTTACTGCGTTGCATGTGCCTTGATACAGTACAAGTCCATGACCTCCCAACCTGTCCTCAGGAATCAGTTTATTCTCTTTGCTTTTTCAGTGGCCTGTTTCATATTTGAGGAATACCGAAGCAACTTCTTATGTGTTTTCTTTCTCTTCACTGAAATATCTCAAATTTCTTTCATCTATCCGGATTTTTTAGCTTTGAACTTTCTTCTGCTCTTCTGGACTCCACTCACTGCCCACCTTGTTATAGATTAATGACTTATAAAAAAAAGTATTACACCTAATACTGTTGTATTGAGACATTAAAGGCTTTGTTTCTAAGAATTTCAAGATGAGGACAAGGAAAATTTGAATGTGAAAGAGATCCAAATACTTTTGGAGAGTAATGTCTGTTTTATGACCTTCCTAAGCAAGTTTGAGTTTTTGCAGAGAATTTGCCATTCCCACTTCAGTGCTGACTCCAGATGATTCAACATCTACTGAATTTATTAAAATCTTTTAATTGATTTTGAGGGGCTTTCATAATACTTCCTCCACCCACTCACCCAGTAGGCAGATGATGGTTGTTGTGAGTGATTAGGGAAGAAATATTAATGAAACTTTCCTATTTCTAGAGTTCTTTCATCCTAAGTAAAGGAATTACTCATCTTTGTGCTTTCAAAAGATGAAAACTTTTTGAAATATATTGTCTATTTATACAAACCCCTTTTCCCATTGTAATCACCTCAAACTGCACTATTTATCTCATCTACGTTACCCTTTCACGTCTTGCATTCACTGCAAAACTAAGAAAATTCTTTGACCTATCTCAGTAAAAGACATGGACCTCTTGAAGTGGCTCAAGAAGAAGGCCACAAAAACAATGAGAGGGCTGGAAGACCTCTCCTATGAGGAAAAGCTGAGAGAGTTTGGGTTGTTCAGCTTGGAGAAAAGAAGGCTCTGAGGCCACATTTGTGTTCTTAAAAGAAACGCTGAAATGAAAGATGGGGACAGATTTTGAGTAAGGCCTGTTGTGATAGGACAAGGCATAATGGTTTTAAACTAAAAAATGGTAGATCCAGACTAGCTATAAGGAAGAAATCTTTTAAAATGAAGGTGGTGAAACACTGGAACAGGTCACCCAGAGAGGTGGTTCATACCCCATCCCTGGAAACTTTCAAGTTCAGGCTGGATGGGGCTCTGAGCAACCTGATCTAGTTGAAGATGTTCCTGATCATTGCATGGGGGCTAGACTAGATGACATTTAATGGTCCCTACCAGCCAATACTCTAAGTATAAATACAGACTAATATATCTTTCTAAATAACATAGTGATACAGAGCGCGCACATCCAGAACTGGTTCATACCAGTCTGTGCATAAATACAGGTCAGATACAGGGTGTGAAGAGAGAAAAAAAGAAAACTCCTAAAGTTCAATCACCATTTTTCAGACTCCCAGGGGTATTTTTCTTTGTACGTATGAGTAGAAATGTCATATTTTCACTTAGGATTTTTCTTAACAGTCTGATCCAACTTCTAATGACATTAGTGGCGGTTTTTATACTTGTTACTGTGGGACCCAGATTTTCATTTCAGTGTTAATCCCCATGAACACATCCAGTGTAAATCCTATATATCAGGTAAACCCTATAGCTCTTATAAATGTGACTCTAATCCAAATTTTGGGCCTGACAAGGGGCTCAAAGAAGTCACAGTAAAAAGTAATTACTGGTGGATCCAATTCTTTGTTTGAGAAGGGAGTGTCAGACAGCTGGTAATCTGTGTTTGACCTGTCTTGATGGAAGAAAATGCAACTCCAAATAGTAGCTGGAATGAGCATCCTGTTGCTCACAAATTCTGCCACTATACACACAGGTTTCCAACTACAGATGATCATGATAGGCTAAAAGCAAGTCTTTCTTATTTCACCTCAATCTTTTTTTTCTTTCTTTTTTTTTCTTTTTTAAGTCACAACTAGTCATTCCTATGACACTGTTTGTAACAGGAATAATTGATTCTGGCCATCTTTAAAAACTTTTTGTGCTTTTGTAAACCACACCAATATAATAACCAACAAATCAACAAAAGTTCAATCTTCTACCCAGGGAAGCCTCTTCCCTCCCTGCTACCCACTGAGATGTCCACTGAACAGCGATCAAAGATGCACACGTACACTGGATATCGCAATTACCACGGGAACAAAAAGAAAAATCTGCAGGTGAAGGGTAGAAAATGTGATGGTCAAGTGTGAACAGGAGAGATGTTTTTTGAGCTGAAATAAATAATTTAAAAGTGATAAAAAGTAGCATTTCTTTTATATCTGCAGTTCGTAACCAAAGAACAATTATTCACCTTTTGAAATGTTCAAGTTCAAGAAAACATATAACTCTGTCACAATGCTTTCCAAACAATGGATTTATAAGGTGTTAAGCCTTACTATTAGCAGCATTTACAAAGAGGGACAAACAAGACACTACAGTCAGATAGCTAGGGAAACTGAGGTATGCAGTAACAGAGTGTTTGGCATGAGGTCATTGGCTTGTTCTTTCCTCTGCACAATTTTAGTTTGCCACCCCACAAATTGCACACACATTGTTCTTACTACACCAGAACATTCTTTACCAGCTGACTTATAGCAGTGTGGTAAAAAGATCACCTTTGCTCACAAACAAGCAAACTCATAAATCTATAATATTGTTGTTTGAAAGCTAATGAGATGTTGAATAAAAACATCAAAACTGAAAATCAAAGTAAAAAAACCCAAAAAAACCCCAACTCAACACCTTTTTGTTCAATATTTCCCCTGCCTAAATGCTAGTTTTGCAGATGGATGTTTACCCAGATATGCAAACAGAAACAATTTCTCCAAAGCATAATGCAGTCAAAATAACAGGAGAGAGGCCAGAATAACAGTTACAAACCAACCTAGTTCTCTTAGAGTGTTTTCCTTCTCTAAGCCACAAACAAGTCAACAAACCAGGCATCATCCTTCTCATTTTGCACAGTCACAAATCAGCCAAAGGAAGAAGAATGAAGTAACAACAGTGTACCTAGAAGTATATATACATGCAGCTCCAACTATCCTGGCTCAGTAAGTATGGCAAACTATGAAAATATTGTCATACCAAAGAAAAAGCATCAGATGTACTGTGGCAGATCCAACACTAAGTGAATGAGAGGTGGGAACGGATAAGGAAGAGCTTTAAATAAAACAAATAATGTGATAGATTCATTTGCATGGAGCTGTGTCTCTGATTCTTGTGTTAAATACTGACTGCAGTCAATTATATGTAACTCACATTTCACACAAAGGGTGTGTGGTCAGTCACAGAGATCTCACTGGATAAAGAGATGAAGGTTGTGGAGGAAGGGGTACAAAATATTGCATGGTTCATAGGAAGAGGCAGGACTGATAAAACACACTGACGACTTGCTTAGTGGGGTTACAGGTTTCATGGGTTGCCATACTGCTATTTCAATGTAATCTCTTTGAAGTAAGAAAAAGTTTAGTGCATTTTTTTATGTATACTTGTACCATACTAATTAATTCAAACTGTACCACATCATTGGAGTCCCACATTTGTTATTATGTTAATGTGGCAGGGATTGTGTTGCAAAATAAACAACAGTTTTTTTCTTTTTTTTTTTTTTTTTTTTTTTTTTTTTGTGCTTATCACTGCAATGATTATACTGATTGGATATAACAGTCCACAAATCTGAAGCCAGAGAACATCACATTATCCACCTCTGCTTTCTTTAAATGCAGATCTGGACTAGAGTGACTCAGCTATTAGACTTTAAAGGGTAGCACGGAACTGTACAGCTCAGGTCCTTCTGAGCTCTCTTGAAATTTACTCCAAATGTCAGATTTAAATCTGCTACACAATAAAGCTTTGAAGGTAGAAAGTTTAAAAAGTAAAAGGTTTAGAGAGACTGTAAAGGTCTTTTTTTTTTAAAAAAAAGGAAAATCAATACTCCAAATTCAGCCTCTTTTAGAGAGAGATAAATGCAATGGATTAGCTAAAGTTGTTTCTTCTTGACAGCTCTTCAGTTTAAAAAGTAACAAAGTTGAAAAGAATTTGACTAATGGAAAATAGTATTTTGTTTTAAATCCTCAATTTATATGAATATAAGGAGTTGGGGGTTTTCTGCTATACTTTAAGAAAGACTGAATTTTTCTCTGCACTCGCAGATTTCTATGATATTGTTTGACAGGGGATCAACTGTTTTTCTCCTGAGTAAAAATATTTTTAACTGCTGTCAGGTTTTTGGTGGGTTTTAGTTTGTTGTTGTTTTTTTTTTTAATTAAAGACATTTAAACGTTTCGGGAAAACATGGATGTTCTATGAATACGCTACTCTGTCCCCAGAGACACTTTTTCAGACTCAGATTTTTAAGTCTCTATTCAAGAAAATTCAGCTAACTCAAGACTACAGCCTCCTCCTCTTCCCTTTTCTCCTTCCAGCACTCTCTTCCCTAAAGGTTCCTAGGACAGCATGAGTCATCTAACCGTCATTGCAAGTGATTGAAACTTTTCATGAACATGGAATAGCTTCCACTGACTGGGAAGTCCAGCCAGGACCTATCAGGTTTGTCCAAAGTTAAGATGAGAATTACAAAAAGCTGGTTTACTGCTTGACTAGTTCCCAGCTGTTCATTTTGCTGCCTTCCTATGTTAACTTTCTTCATAGCATCTGAGATTCATCACCTCCCCACAGGGCAGTTTGCTGGACACAGACATTTTCTAGGCTAGGGAGGTCTACAGCTGCAAAGGTGAAAAGATAAAACCAACATGCTGGCAGGGAGCAAGCTGGAAACAAATCTAAATTTTATCTGAGTGGAACTTTTCTTGAGAGTCCTCTATGTAAAATACATCTTTTTAAACATTACTCAAATTTCCTCTACCTCTAATATTTTTCATGTATTTTTGGTTTTTTGGCTATTCGATAACTCTTTCTAAGGAAATGTATTTGACCTTTGCTTATGCAAGAGGAACATCTGCATGGTTATCACTCTCAAGGGCTAACTGTGTTTAGAAGTTGTGTCAGAATTATACTTTTCATGGCCACAGTGCATACTTCCCAAAGAAATAACAGTAGATGTGTCTCAGGTGTTGTCCTTTTATATTGTCTTTTTCTTATCAGCTTATTTATTGTCCTTAAAACAAATGCATGTATAGATACATATCCCATTCCAGTCATAAAATTATCCCTCACCACTCACCAGTACCATTCTATTTACTCTGCATGGGGAATAAGGAAAAATCCATCTTTTCTGTGACAAAAAATACCAAGAAGACAGCAGAACCACTGCTTCACATAACACTGTTTCATGGGGAAGACAGAGAGGAGACCAGATCAAGCTTTAAAGCCAGTGGACGGGATGGCTTCTTGCAAGAAATAAAGTCCTCCTTCCACCCTGAGTATTTTCTTTTTTATCAGTTCTGAAACTCATCCCTGAAATGAGTTTCAGAATAGCTTTTGAGTTCAGTATTATTTCTGTTTGTTCCCATTTGTAATAGTCTTAAGAAGCCTATCAAGGCGATGATAAATAAAATCTCCAGTTTAGAGTTGAAATTTCCATACATATTAAATGTTCTTTCCCACCTTTTAGTAGCTAAATACAGAAGTCAAGATATGTGACTTTTATTACCATATTCAGCCTAAATTTTTCTATGTTTATTTATATCCTCTAGTCCTGGACAAGGCAGATATAACAACCTGAACCTCACATGCTTTTTTAATCCGGTAGTAAGAGCTATAAATCATAAAGCTTGTATTGAAGATTGACTGCTTGTCGAGGGCAGTGACTTAGAAACAAAGACACAAGCAAACCAAAACGAACTGAAATGTATAGAAAGAGTTTTGAAGTCTAAAATTATGTGTCTTTTCTTATACTGTTGAAAGAAATGGATCATCAGAACAAAAGGCTCCTAAAAGGGTTTCTAGTAACTGAAATCAGAAATCATAGTACGACAAAAGCATGTATTTTTTGCCACTGCCTAATTTTCTCCTGGTACTATGTGGTTCTTTGAAAAAGTGACTAATTTTTAAGGTTCTTTTAGCTCAAACACAATCATTTAATAAATATGAAAAAGCTTCTTTTTCCAATAAAAACAAAATAATAATCACATGTACCCCGAGTATTAATGTTTAACTGATATTCATTATTTCTTTTATGAATGATAGCTATTTTAAAAAAAAAAAAAAAGTGAGAGACTTATTCAATGAGATTTCTTTTTTCCAAATTGACCAGCATGGCATTTCTGGCTTTCATAACCCCTACATCAAAATGTTTGATGTTTGAAGCCGAGTATCATTGAAAGAGTTGAGATTTCTGCCTTAATTTTTCTTTTCTTGCTTTTTCACTCTTTTTAAGTAGATTTTATTCCTTGTGATTTTGGAGAAAAGACAGAAAAACTGACTTAAGTGCAAATTGAATACTTTGAAATGATAAAAAAAAATCCATAAAAATCAAACTAGGCTTTTATTGCTAGTAAAAGAACCCTCACACTTCTCTGGTTCCTCGTAATCTCCTGGGATTTGAGAATTTTTACAACATTTTGGGGCAGACACTACAGCTGCTCCTTAATGCAATTTGGTTTTAAGAAGCCTTGATATATGTAGCTGCACACAGCTGAAACCTAGTATCATATAATATCAACACCTTGAATAATATTTAGCTTAGCTGAGGTTTTAGCCAGTAGAACAGTTGCATGACCAGAGGAATGGGAAGGACCAGTCATTTCCGTGTGACCACACTAAATAAAATTCACTCTTCACATAGTAGGCAGTTCAAGAGCTTTAAACTGGTGGTAGGAGGGTACACAAGTTGCTAATATAAAATAATGTGTTTAAAATTCCCACCAAGCTGGGGGGGTGCG
>VZTU01005196.1:99858-147390 GCA_013400835.1 Zapornia atra
GGGGGGAGAGTTAGGTTGGGGTTGGAGGGTCAGGGGAATCTATCAGCCCACTGCCATCACAATGCACTCGGGCAGCCTTCCTATCTTGCAGGCATCCAGTACAAAGCATGCTTCACATGCTGGCTTCAACACTTTGTCGTAAGTGTTTTTGCATGGGTCCTGTCCACGTTGTTCATGGAAAGATGCCCCAGGGTCTGACCCTCAACCAGGAGTGGTGAGAAGAGTCCAATATCTGCTGCCCAGAGCAGGGCAGAAAAATGTCCTGCCTCAGGCAGAGGCACACGAGGGTCATAAGCAACATCTAACATAGAGATGGCCTTGTCTTGGGTCAATTCTCTCCCTAGGCCTACCTAGTGAGAAATGGAGACAGGCTGATGTCTTATTCTCTTGTCTTTCGGAAGTGAATAATTTTATTTGGAGACCCTCTACTTAGTCTTAACCAATTACTTTCTCTTTTTTGGATGTTTACTTCTTAAACTGATGCTTTTTTAGGCTTCTTAAACATTATTTACTAGCATACCAATGAATGCAGAAAACCCTACAGATTATTAAGATTTCAAAGCAGGATTAGAGTGCACTTGAGCGATACATGGATACACAATGCTCCTTGATACCTGTCAGATACATAAAGATTACTAAGGATCTTCCCACCCACTCCCCTTAACAGGTCCTTAAGAACCTGGATTTATTGTGACATGCTTCTATCATCTTTTCTTCTTAATTCTCTGAGATTCAACTCTTAGAGCAATTTTTTACAAAACATTAATGGTTTAGCCCTTGAAGTCACTGAGCTCGTTGCACACTGCCAAAGAAAGGTAAGATGGGAAGGAATTCAGTCTCATTACAGTGCAAAATACTGAATGGCTAAATATTTTTTTTAAACCTGTGCTTAACGTAATCACAAATTTACTCAGAATCACTCAGAACTAATTTAAGCAAGAGATGTCACAAACTGAAATGTCATTTGTCACAAGTTAATGTTGTGCTATTTCTGAAGGAAACAAATTTAGTAAATAGCCTGATTAAAGAGGGATTTATCAAAATGTAAATAAATTAAGTCAAAGAAATCAATTATGTGTTTTATATACAGGCACTGAGATTTCTCTAGGTCAGAAAGAATGACAGCCACATGGAGAGCAAAAATGGGACAGAGATATTCTGTGATTGCCAGCCCTGTTTCCAAGCTGGCTCCCAGTCCAAGAGACTGCAGAGAAGCATCCTAACAACCTCAAGTCACAAATCACACTATCTGTGGTGCCAGCCAACACAAAACACCCACTGTTTCCAGCCTCTCCAAAGGGAGATTTCTCCAAGCAAAGAAAGAGTAAGAAGTACACGAGAAAGGCATAACTCATTCTCTAGATCTGCTTTACTCAGAAAATCTACCTCAGATATCTGCAGAATTGGCCAGAAAATCTCATGGGAACCATATTAGCAATGTCCCAAGTGAAAAGAGCCAGCAAGGGAATTCCAGAGCCTGCTGTCCCTTGCAGCCAAATAAATTAAAATGAAATTTTCTTAAGGGGATGGACTAGATCTGAGAATCAGGTTGTTTGAGGACAAGTAGTTTTTTGAACTTTTTTAATAAAGATAACCACTTTCACTGAACACTATTCATTTTTCAAGCTTTCTGTAAAGAAATATGATGAAAAAATATCAGGGAAATGTCAACAAAAAACAATTACTCATTTTCATCTGCTCCTCTCACGGGAAGAAAAATAATAATCTAATTTTAACTGCAAGTTGGAATCCTTTTATTTCTTTTCTGAAGATCCCATGATGATTGTGGCTGAGGTAAAAATTACAATCAAAGGAATCGGTCAAGTGCTTGCACTAGCAAGCAGCAAAATTTCACCAACTTCAGCTGGTACAAAATAGCAAAGTTCTCATGATAGCAATGGAATTAACAGGCTTCAGTTATTTCTATGGAAGTTTTTAAGTGGATCTGTAATGGGAAGATATCTGCCCATATCTCTTCCCAGAGAACCGAATTCAGTGAATTCCCAACGAGTCTGAAAAATTTAACCTTTTATTTTCGCTCATCTCCAGGAAGGGTAGAGTTCCTCAAACATATTCATTATTCAGAATTCTAAATAGATTTCTTTGCTGCAAATATTAAGCCTATGTATTATTATGAGCTATTTGAGCTATCATTATGTTCAAAGGGTCAGAGGTATTGCATGGCACCATTTCTGTAATCTCTTCAATAGAGCACTAACTTAAAATCCTGCTTCCACCACTACATGGATGGCTTTGAAATTCCCTTTCTGTGACTGTTCATGCTAATGAAACTTGATTGGAGTGATGCTAATAGAAGGTAAGGTTCCTGCTGCTTGTAGCAGGCTGCTGCATCATTTGAGTCCTTATGTAGTTAAGGCATGTTCTGTTCATAAAAGGAAGAGAAAGATACACAGTCCCCTTCCTAAAGGATTTAGAATCATGGAATCATATTTTGTCCTATGCTGAGCTTATGTCATGCCGAGACATATCCTACGTATATACAATGATTTATATAACAATTAGTAAAGAGATGGTAGGATTATGATTCAAATAATGAACACATATAGATTTTTTTTCCCCTCATACTTTGTTCTAGCTGTAACAGTTGTTAGGTTCCTGAGTTTGCCGTAAAATAAAAGAATATAACTCAACACAGCGACAGTGCGACTTTTAATTACTTTTGTTAAGCAGGCATGAAGCTCCATCCTGGGGCAGAAGGATATGCTGCAACCCTCCTTAACCTGCCATTGGGAGCACTGTCTTTTCATTGCTGCTTTTGTTGCAGAAAGCTGGAAAATGTACCAAAGGCTGTTATATCAGGTGAGTATTGGTTAGAGTATTGATCTTCAGGGCAGGCCAAAGCTACAAAACTGTGAACAAATGAAAAATAAAAAACCTAACCAAACAAGGAAAAAACCACAAAATTCACTGCTACTGGAAACTGGAGGTAGAAAGGAGCAATTACAGCTTTAAAACAAATAAAATAAATCATGGTCAGCAGGTCTCAACAGATATCGAAGGTAATGAGCAAGGATGTGCCAGCTCACATCGCTAATCCAGTGACTACAGATGCAAGGGAAGCTCAGGGAGAACCACCTGCAGTCAGGAACAAGGCTCACGCTGTCTCCTTGATCCCTCCAGTGGCAATGCCACGAAGGACAGACCTTTGGTCCAACCCAGGAGGTCACTTCTGATGCTATTGAAATGCATATGACCCTTCCAACTTACTCAGCAAAATACGGATCTTTAACCAAGAAATTTCCCACCCTGGCACAAGCTTCCAATGAACAGAGTGATCTATTTATCTATAATGAAGCCAGCAAGTACCAGAGGCCAGCCTGGGCGTGGATGTATAGCACATGAGCTGGCCATGAGTGCCCTCTGCACACAGTGAGAAACAGAATGAGCTGTTTTGCATTTATGGCCAGGAACAGCAAGCACTCAGGCAGTGACCGCAGGATTACTTGCTATACATTCACACCCCTGTTTACCTCAGATTAACCAGTTATGCAGCTACATCCTTGGGCTGCTGCAGTGAATATGAAAACAATTTTTAAAATTCTATTTCATTGCAAAAGGCCCCATCAATGTGTTTTGCCTAGGGTGTCACCTATAGCACAATTGATTCCTACCTGCCTTGTCAACTGCTCATGCACGTTTATGCCACTAGCAAATTTTAGAAATTATTTATAAGGTGCTGATGTTCTTTCCATTGGATAGAGGTTTGGTGACATTTCCCAGATCCTGCTTTCCTGGTGCAGGCAGGAAAGAGACAGGTACAATTCCCTGCCCTCTGTGAATGTGTGACCCATGGGATCTCTTTCTGAATGTAACAACATATACTGGAAACCATAATATGTCCTGGTGGGACACAAGGAAATCTGAGCATCAAGCAAATTAAAGTCATATCATCATACCTATCACATGAATATGACCACCAGGAATTTAATGTGGTATGCTTCAATTTTAGCAACTACAGGGACATTCATTTGAGACCTTTTGTCATTAGCATGTTGCTACCAGACCTGCACCTGCCTGGAACTCCCCGTTCACATACAAAAGGCCTGGACATGTCAGTGAACCACGGCTGGTGACCACAGTACCCAAGTACTAGAGTTAGACATAACAGGATTTATGTTCCAGGCTGTCCTGGCATCTAAATACCTCATAATACAGAAGGAAAACCTTTTTTACTCTGAGAGTGACCAAGGACTGGAATAGATTGCAAAGGGAGGTTCTGGAGACTCCATTCCTGGAGATGATTAAGCCCAACCAGACATGGCTGTGGACAACCTGCCCTAGTTGTCCCTAGGGCATTTGGACTAGCCAATCTCCAGAAGTGCCTTCCAAACCTGACAATGCTGTTATTCTATAAAAACACATTTAATGTTATTCCAGAGCTATAGGATATGCTGAGTGACATCCATCTGCTCCGTGAGAGAAGTCCAGGCACCCTGCAGGCCCTGTTTCCTCTCAGCTCACTGCACACTGGCACCCAGGTCTCTCTCTCAAGGCAGTCCAAACGGCAGCACACCCGCTATCTGCTGAAGGCTCAGTCTCACACCCTGCCCCAGCCTCCCCCACTTAGTTTTGAAAGCAGTTTTCAAAAGAAGCCCACGGGCATATGCTGGAGCTCTGAGTCCTCACTTGGGAAAGATGGTGAGGGTCATGGAGACAGCACAGACTCTCAGCTCCACACCTCTACCCAGATAGATCTGGCAAATCTAATTACTGATACTACTAATAGCAGATTGACTCCTGACTAGTTTTTGGATTTGTTTCCTCAGCAACTGAAAACTGCAGAAACATTTATTTAATGAATAAACTGGGGATTGGACTGGAAAAAAATGTTCTGCACATTTTTCAGCAAACACTTAAATAAGTTTCCTTAAGAAATATTCATAAACCTGAAGAAGTTGCATCACCCAGTTCTCATAAATTCATGTATAGGCTTAAACTTTTACTCAAATATTCAATTTTAAGTGAATATTTCAGATTTAATGTAGAAGGCAATTATTTTTTAAAAAGCTCTGCAATGCTGATTCCTGATTGCTTACCATTCAAACAGAAGAAAGAAAGCCTTGAAGTTAGAGAATCCAATGCAAACAGCTTGAATGTTGAATCTCAGTGCTCACATAACGCCATCCCTAAAGAAGCTATGTACAGCCAGAGAATCATCCTTCCTCTTCCATTTTCCCCTCAAACTTCATGCTTCAATGTCCCTAATTATTCTCATACAGAATTACTGAGAGAATGGTGGTCTGTTCACCAGCAGTCCACAAACAGAAGGGAAAGAAAAAAAAGGCTACTTTGAAAAAAAAAAAGAAAAATAGAGGGGGAAAAAAAGAAAAAGTGTTATTCACTGTACCAAGCTCTGCAAGAGAGCTAATACTAAATGTGGCAGATAGAATTCAGGCTTCTGTGGAACAATAAGGAAATAGGCAGAAAACTATATTTAACTGTATTTATATTCACAGTCTCCTACAAAGTGAGAGAAATAATCACTTACAATCAAGAGGGTAGGTACAGATATCACAGCCCCTTGCTATCTTGCTCCGGGTAGGATAAATACTAGGCACTGAACGCAGCTTAGGTAGGCATAATTTTAGTGTGGAATACAATGAACTACAACCTAATCTTAGACACACCTCTACAAATCCCAGCTGTATCGCTGCATTGGGGAGCAGGTACCCAATGTATTTGCAACAGCTTTCTGTTGGGAAAACATCCATACACTTCGCACACAGTTCCCACACTCCTCTGTTAGCCCACGATTGAGTGTAAATAACTATGAGGCTCACATAAATTTGCTATATATCAAATTTTCCAAATTCTCTGCAGTTGGGCATGTGTGGGATTGTATCAATAATTTAAATCACACCGGAAAGTGTAGCGCAGACTTGCACATACCTCCTTTAAAATGGAGGACTTCTGGGACAGAGGGATCATTCTTGCTAGGTGTAACAGTGTCCACATGACTGATTTTCCAGTATACAGCTGTTCTTGTATGAAACAATTTTGAAGCTTAAAAATAACAAGATAGTTCCCATTATATTCCCCCCCTTTTTGCCCAGCACTGTTTGGCTGGAAAACCTCACCAGTACACAAGGAAACAAGAATAACCGAACATCTTCAATAGCTTAGACCAAAGCCAGGTAACCGGTCTCCAGTGGTGACCAAAAGGAGATGCCTAGTCAAGAATGTAAAACTAGACCAAGCACATTTCTAGCCTCCAGCCATTTTCAGCTCAGGGATTTTCTGGAGACAGTTTGTTTTGAACCTGACTCTGAAAGAAAACCTAACTCTAGAAAGCCATAGAAATTTTGCCTGGAATGAAAACTCATGAAGCTAATGTAGTTCAAAGCTTTCAGATATTTAGCTTTAAATCAGATCTGGGCTATTACAGTGAAGCCCAAAAATGCATGGTCTGGTTCCCAAGGTCTCCATAGAAAAGTCAGCTGGAACTCAATGGAAAACTCTGGTGTGCAACGGCTCCAGAAAACAAACAAAAAAACCCCACAAACAAAAAACTGTCACAAAACTCACAAATAAACAAACAGTCCCAAACCAACCAGTCTTAAACTGCTAATATATGAGCTCAAATGTGTTGACAAAATTTGTGTGTGGTGGTTTTGGCCCTGGCTAGAGGCCAAATACTCACCAAGCCGCTCGCTCACTCCCCCCTTCAGCTGAAAAGGGGAGAAAATATATATTGGGAGGGTTAGGACCTGAGATAAGGACAGAGGGATCACTCTCCAGTTAGTGCAATAGGCAAAACAGACTCAGCACAGAAGAAAGGAAAGTGATTTATTACTCGTACAACTAATACACCCAGTGAACCGGAACGAGATAAGAAGCGGCCAGGTCTTAAAGCACCTTCCCTCCACCCCTCCCTTAGCAAACTTAAAACTCATCACGGTTTTACTCCCTTCTTCCCCCCCCCAACATGGCGTGGGGAGGGGCAGGGAATGGGCAGTGGGGTTCTGGCAATTCCTCATAAGCTGCTTTTCTTCCCCAGATCTTATCACTTCTACTTCCCCCCACCCCTCGCCTCTTCGCACTCTTGACTTTAATCATAGATTTGCTCCCTTCTTCCTTCCCATCACAGCACAGGGAGGGGCAGGGAATCGGGAATGGGGGTTTTCAGTCTGTTCCTCCCGAGTTGTCTTCCATCTCAGCTGGGGAGGGGGGGGTGGTGCATTCCACACACACCCTTCCCCTGCAGCACCGTGGGGTCCCACCCACGCAAGAGTCGTGTCCACGAACTTCTACAGAGTGAGTCCTCTCTATTGGGGAGTCATCTCCTCACCACAGGCCTCTCAACAGGACTTCCCTCCATAGGGTGCTGACATTTGGGTCCAGAACCCCCCAGCCTGGTCCCCCACAAAGTCACAAGTCCCCTGGCAAACCTGCTGAGGCGTGGATCAATCTCTTCACAGGGCGTAGATGTCTCTGCTCCCCGTCCTCATCCATGGGCTTCGAGGGAACACCCGTTACACCATGGTCCGCACCACGAGCTGCAAAGGAAGCTCTCTTTCCACATTCTTCCCCCCCTCCTCCTTCGGGCCTGGCCTTGGTGTTTGTGCAGCAGTTTGTTACATCTTCTCACTCCCGCTCCGGTGGCAAAGTGCGCCTACCAACAGTTTTTTTTTTCTGCTATGTGTGATTCACAGAGGTGCTATGACCAGCTCTGATTGGCTCAGCCTCGAATTTGGCCTTGAATTGACCAATGTTTACAAAATATGGGGCTTGGAGAAAGGTGTAACAGCGCCTTACAAAAGCTACTGAAGCAGCAGATACACAAAACTGCAACAATGTGGAAAACTGTGCTCTGCCTAGCTGAGGGATGCATTAGAGGGCCTCGAGACACTCCTTCGCTCCTGAATATTCATCCATAGCAAAGAAGCCCTTGCTACCTGGGAGGGATACATCGACCCCATTCTCATGCTAGATTAGTGAGAAAACCAATTCAATGTAATTTCTGCAGCCCCTATACTCTTTCTGGGGAAAGGGGTTCTGCTCGCCTCCGGCCCACACGTCTTCAAGGCTGCAGCAAGACTGTCTCTAACTCTCAGATACTTTTTTTGATTTTTTTTTTTCTTTAAATGCCAGCACACTTGCCAAAAGGCATTACTGTTGCAGAAAAACTCATCTCTAATATCTGCATCTTATTCCTAAAACACTTTACGTTTTTATTGCCACTGTTTATAGAAAGCCTACAGTAATATAAACGGCTTTCATAAAAGTTGCCAGGTTTTTAGCAACATGCTGTGCCTCCACAGCAGTTACAACAATTCTGCTGCTACAAAATAGTATCCAATTGCAGTATCTACTGGCAGAAGCACAAATTGTTCTCTTAGGTTGGGCATTGCTGGAATAAGATCACATTTGCTAACACCTTTTTTTGTTGTTTTTGTTTTTTTGGCAGGATGAAATGTTTTTCTTTTGCCACGTAAAAAGGAAGGAACGGGGAGTTGTTTGGGTTTGTGCCCTGTTAGGAGAATGATTTTGTTCTTCTTCTGATATGGGGCTTAATTATACTTCCCTGCTTGATGCTTGCATTAGAAATTCAGCTTCCCACAACTGTGTTACTCCATGGAAGACAAGCAGTATGTCTAAAGAAATCTGACTTTTCCTGTCATATGATGCCAACCAAGACTTTGGACAAAACCACTTGTTCTCAAGCACTCCAAGGGACTGCCTGTAAATCACAATTAAGCCTGTTTTCCCTTTAAGCCAAACCATATCCAAAGGAACTACTGTGCTGCAAAAGCAACATGGCAGAGGAACCCTGGTAAACCCTTGTCCCAGGAGCAAATGCACAGTCTAGAAATGAACGCTGGCTTTGACCTGCAGAACGTGTTTTACTGCATGATCAGAAAGCTATGAAACTACAACCAGACATCTAAAAACTGAAAAACTTCCCTTTGTCACTGCTGAATAAACACCATCTCCTGGACTGTCTCATGTCCTGCACTCACTCATTTCTAGGCTGTACATCATGGTCCCTCACACTTGTATTCAGGGGACAACAGCACTGATCCCATGACACAAAGGCAATCCCTTGCCAATCTTATCTAGGCCTTAACACAAAGCATTTGAAAACTTTCTGTCACTGAGTTGGAGCTTTTGTGCATTTCTGACGTCTCTCCCTCTTTTGGGAAAAAACCTCACTTCCTAAACTTCGCCAGACCACAGCTGCGATCCCTGCAAGTAGCCAGAGATGTCCCATTTGCAGTACGTTCAGCATTTCAAGCTGAACTGAGCTTTCCCCTTAGGACTGAGATTAGGGTTTGCCTGGAAAAAGATCTCAGTTCTCTGAAAGGATGCATGTTTTTCTCAGGTTCACACAGTTTATGATGGCCCGCCTGGCATCTGTCTGTAGCATAGAATTTCAAATTTGTTTTTCCTCTAGGGAGCCAGAGCACTAATCTACAGTAACACAGGCTGTAGGAATCTAATCATTGTACCATGACCCCAAATGATCTTGTTATGCATTCAGCTTCTGCCCAGTCTATCTCAGGGATTGACAAAAGTTTCTGCAGTCTGGAGATAAGGAATGTGGTCGCATCCATTTATACTTACTTTACTAGCCTGGAGACAGCTATATATTCCAGTCATTCAGATGAGAGACTTGCTGATGAGCATGTGGGAATAAACGGGAACCAGTGAATTGTGTGTAAAGCCACAGTGTGGCTATAGTGAAGGTTAAAGCATGCATCCACAGAGATGTGCTGCTGAGAGAATCAAAAAGGCAGCGAGAGTGGTAGCATCCAGCTTCTTGGGACAGTTTGAACTTAAATAAGAAAAGGTAGCACTACCACTCCCTGGTACATTTCCAATCAGATGTGGAAAACATCCTGAAAATAGATGATTGTTTATCCACCATTTTCCTTCCTTTATCTCTTGCTAGTTGCTTCCTATAGAGTTGGAGGAAACTAATAATATGTGGGAAAAAGGGAAGCTGCTCGCTCTTGACATCACTGCCTTACCTAAAAAGATGCATCTGCAGTAAATAATCAACACATTTAGACACATACTTTCTCCTCACTAGCATCTCTATACCAGGCTGCAGGAATCCCTTCTACTATAGCTTTTATGGACACAACACTACGAGAGGCCTGAAGAAGACAACAATCTGCTTCTATCTCCCTGCATACTTAACATTTCATATGTTTGTTTCAGGTGATGGTACTGAACTTTCAGGATATAACATGGACTCACTCCAAAAAATTCAGTGAGTAATGAGGGAATGGTTTAGAAATTATACATGTTAAATGCCTGGAAAATCAGTTTACATCCTTCATTTTGAGGGGACTCACCGTATTGCCCTCTGCAGCTCCAAGAGGCCAAGCATGTCAACTAGCCACCAATGCAACCAACCTGCTCTGTGTTCCATTCATAAAAGTGACAGCAAGCAATACTACTAATTTAACACTATTTGGATGTATGTCCCTATCTACACAGCAATGCTTGTCACAGTGAGGTCTGTTTAGGTCATTTCTTAAAGTTGCAACAGCTGGCCACAGATTTCCTTTGCACTTCCTGGTATATTTTCATGTTGCTTCCCCAACGACTCCTGACTGCATCATCTGCCTTTTCCAGTCAGCAAGTTTCTCAGGAAAGCAAATCATCTGCTCTGTCCATATATCCTCCCATCCCTATCTTATCTGCCCACAGATCTGCTAGGCTACAGCACAAACGCGTAGGTGCAGTAGCCTTCAGCTTCACTGAGTTACTCCAGGTAATCCAACATATTTTCTGCAGACAAGTCTAATACAGTATGAACCGAGTTACTTTGATTCTGGCTTGGTACACTGCCAATGAAATAATTATCATTTAAAGGTTAATTAAAGAATCTGCCTTTGCAGGTTGTGAGGAAGGCACTTAACAGCAGGAACTGAGCTCAGAAACTGTCGGGTTGCGTGCATAATACATAATGTTACAGGCACTGAAACGCATACATCTTCCAGCCTCACTCTGATCTCACCCGCAGCGGAGTAAATGCCATCATCTCGGAATCTGGTGGAGCTGTTCTGAATTTACACGTTATGCGGTACAGTAGGCCCAGGGAATAAAAATGCTTTGAAGAAATCAATTCTATCACTTTTTTCTTTTTTTTTTATCTGCAGCCCCACACACAGCCTGCTCCTGACATACAAAGGGTTGCGCATTTAAGGCATTCCAAGCTCACCCATCACTCAGCACTGAAAAACACATTTCTTGGCGATGTTCAGCTATCAAGAGCTGGTGAATGACTGGAGGACTGTGATATTACACCCCAGAATAATGTGTTTTACCCGGTCCCTGACACAAGGAGCAAAGTTAGTACCCTAGCCAACCACAGTCCCCTCAGCTCCCCCAGTTTACCTGACGATTAGATACCCCTGCAGCCTTCAATGACATGGCGGAGCTGTACTGCCTGACCACAGTACTTGGGTTCATTCCTCCACTGGCATACATCACTGTTGCTGCATCTCTTCTGAGTGTCAGTCTGCACTATGCCAGGAAGGGCAGCACTTCTCAAAAGACTTTTTGCTTGGCCTCAGTATAACACCTACATGACCGCAAATGTCCCACATCCACGTGGGGCCCAATGCTTTGCTCCATCTTTATTATATATACATGCCCTAAGTGCTTCCTCCCTCCTGTTTTGGCATGCTCTATTGGAACAATAAAATATCCATGATGATCACGGTTATTTTAGCTCACGTGGTTTATTCACTACCAAGAATAATTTACCTTGCTGCCTCTGTGCTCTTAAAAGCTATTGGTTTTATGAAAAAAGGTATAATGATGACAGCAGGATCTATCATTTCTTCCTTATTTCCATCAAGATTGAAGTAAAATAATTTTAGGATATGCATGTGTTTCACATTGAGAGAACAAACAAGTTACCTAAAATTCAGTGTATGACAAACCTGCCAAAGGGCAGAGAGAAAGATTCATCAGACAACTCAAGATTTGGAATAAGAACTTCCCTGAGTTGTCAGCACCCATTTCTCCCCTAACAATGTCAACCTCTAGCACACTTTTCCACCAGCTCTTCCTATTGTGGTCACACTCACTGGGTGTTATTCAATGCTCATGGCGACCAGGCTTTGAACAGAAGATGGGCGCTGATGTGCAGGTGCCATCATTTTTTAGGAATTTTGCATCAGATGCAACTGACACCTCTGCAACTGATGATGGTTTATGAATAGGAAATAATTAGCCAAAAATGCTGTGAAACAGGACAAGACTGGTAATCTCAGTATGCAGCCTCTGTGTGAAAAGGAAAGGGAGACCTGGTGAGAAAGCAGAGCTGTTAAGGGACGAGATAAGGGAAATCATGTCAACTAAGAGAACAACAAATTAGATGAATGGAATCCCAAGAGTCAGTATGAAATGAGGGAAGAAGGGAGATAAAGCATCAGGCCAGAAAGGGTTCCAAAACAAATTGAAAATGATGAGGTAACATTTATGAGACCCACATCTCTTTGGGTCAGCCACTGAGTTCTTTTCCCTGGTTAACTTTCACCCTGTGTCCTTTGGTTTGGTTTTCTTTGCACACACTTCATTTGATCTCCAGCAGGCTGAAGGTGAGAACTTTAAAAAGATGCTGCTGCCAATTTGGAAACAAAGCAGCAACTCTAACGAGCTACCTGAGATATATTTTTACAAAGTCAAACCTCAAAAGGTTTTATTTACGTGATGAAAAGCAGACAGAACAGCTGTGAAACAAGAACAATGATAAACAACAACAACAAAACCAAAGTCATTTAGATGGGACTACATATTAAAAAAATATGTGGCATAATTTTATATATAGATTTAAAAACAGTGCAGCTTGTATCTTTCTGATAAATAGCTACTGTCTATTGGGAAAGACTTTCCTGTAACAGCTACCTACTATTTTCTTACTCTTATTTTCCTACTGGGAACCAGCATCAAGGATGTGATAGCCTTACATTTAGCAAACATTTAACCAATAAATGTTTAATCATTTAAGAAAAAGCATCATAAATAAAATGCTTTGTGAATGAGAATCGTCAGGGAGTAATTAGAGCTCTTAATGCCTACAGAATAAATATGACATCCTCCTGTTTCAGAATCAGTCTCTAACTCTCCCACAGAGCAGAAATACACAGGAAGCAATTAAGAAAGAAAGAAGAAAAAAAAAAGATACGTGTAGGGGAACACTTCTGAAGTTCAGACAACAAATTTCATCGTAGCTTGGGACTCTGAGACCCCCTAGTGAGCAATAGACCTTTTAACATAATTGGTCTTATTTCAGGCAAAGTATTCTACTTGAACATCTTTTGGCAATAAACAGATTCAGTTTTGGATTGCCAAAGTTAGCTCAGCTGGTATTAAAAAAAACTAAAACAACCACCCTCCCCTCCCTCCCCCCCCCCCCCCAACAACAAAAAAAGCAAGNAAAAAAAAGAAAGTGTAGGGGAGGAGGAGAAGGAATATAACACCAAAGGGAAAATGCTTCCAGCTTATCTCCATTAAATCTGAGAATCTTGGTGTGCAATCAACTGAGAATTCACCAGAAGCCATTGGAGAAAACACCAAGCTAGAAAACAATCCAATTGTGCCTGGGACTTGAACACTAAGAAAACTGGGTCATTCTGATGTCATTCTTTATGACCATTAATGTTATTTGTTGTCTCTTGTTGATTTTTAAAGATAAATTTGACAAGATCTTATGGGATTTTCAATAAAAAACAAACCCATACACATTTCATGTGGAAACAGTCACCAAAGTGTCTGGGTAATTTTCCCAAATTGTTCTCTTTTATTTCATAAAATGTAACTAGAATGCAAAGCTTCATAGATAGCATCATTTTTAAAAGTTGTTGCCAAAAATCCCCCAGGATTTTTAAAAATCAATTTGGACAAACCTAAAGAGACTGTTCAGGCCACAGAACAAAATGCCCTTCTTGGACAGATCCAGTCTGTTTCAGATCTCCTTGCCAATGTAACAAAGCAGTATTTCATAGACAACACATCCTGTGTGGCACACAAGGGAGTTACTCAAACTTTGCAGCACTGACCACGAGGGAGTTATGCAAACTTACTATGGGCTGTTACCATACGTTTCTCTCTTCACAAATAATTCAATGAATGAATGCTTTAAAGTTGGAGGCAGAATATCAAAATATATCATAGAAAAACTATTAGCATTTGTCAGTCTACATATTACATTTTTGTAATATTTATATTAAAACACAAACATAAAAGACTGTTTGAGTACAAATATATTCCCCTTATAGATGGAAATAAATAGGCACCCTAAGTTTTTTCTTTAAAAATAGATAACACCAGATGCTTCTAAATAGATCAACAGTATAACCCCTAGTCTTTTGTCAAGAATTAAGTATGAAATCTTCGAAATTATGGCCTCTTAGCTCAAGTCAGGAGAAATAAAGTTGTCCCACACATTTAAACAAAGCCACCTGGTTCAGATAAACCTCAGTGTATTCCCTTTTCTATGAAGACAACAGAACATGTTTGATCTCCACAACTTTGTACGGGGTTACTTCATGAAAAAAGGGGATACAGCAAAGAACCAGTGGTAAGGAGTCTTCTACCTATTGTAACCACAGGCAAAACACTTCCTCTCTTTGTGCCTCAGTTTCTCACTGGCACAAGAATGGTGTGAGGCTAAAACTCATTCCTACATGTTTGCAAACCTCCATATTCTCCCAGCAACTCTAGGAAACCCTTTACCATTGTTTTAGGAAAGAACAGGAGAGAGGATGACATGAACATCTTGACTTTTCAAATAATTTCTCTACTGTCCTGCAGTCTGATAAGAGTTGTTTGATCTTCCCTTTCCAAACCTTTAATTTGATGTGTCTGCCTGTTCTTTATATTGGTGAAATCAAAAGGAGTTTCAAAGGAAAAAGGAGAAAACAAATAGCATAAAGTCTTGCCAATCATCCTCCCTGCATTGTAGGAGTCTAATTGGTGACTAAACCTGGTAAATCCCCCCTAAAGAAAATACAAAGTGATGCCTTCTTCTTTTATCTGTGGTGAAACAGAGTGTGGTCTCTGGCTGTATGAAGCAGGTTATTTTCTTGAAGCAATCAAGTAAGTTCTCTCCTCACATAGATTCAGCAGCCTCCACTGAGTGATTCAGCATATGCATTTTGCCCTAATAACTAAGCAGAGGATGAGCCAAGCTAATGTGTAGTGCTCTGTGCTGATGTTAATTTTCAGATCTGGTCTAAGAACAAAAAAAAAAATTAAAGGATTTATTAACTAATTATCAGTGTGTTCCAATATAATGTAATACAGAAAATGGAAGGGGTCTATCTGGATTGTTTAATGTAATAACATTCCAGAAGAATGAACAAACTTTATGTTATTTAAATTCCCAGATGATTTAAATTTTGGAGAAGCTGCAAACACCGCTCAAGACAGAAATAACAAAAGGACTCAAAAAAGTTTGTGAAGAGGAGAAAAAGAAAATGCAAAAAGATTTAGTGCAAGAAATAATGTCACGGGCTGAAAATATAGAGAAGAAAGTTATCCGTCAGGTGAACAGGTAGAAGGAACTGCAATGAGAGTTTTTAATGTTACAGGAGGGTAACAAAGAAATGCCAGATGCACCATTGGCACAGAAGCAAACGACAAAAAACCTCATTGATTTCATTAACAGCACCATCCAGCCAAACCTATGGTGCTAAATTGGTACCTTGTTAGGGTTCAGGGAAACCATTCCATGCAGGGCATTGTACAAAAGCCTTCCATGAAGACCAGCATCCTCTTCCGCTTAACCACCTGCCCCACTCCCCTGTGCCTGCCTTCTCCCTTTCTTTACTCCTCTGCTATTTATTTTTTTTTTTTTTTATTTTCATTGTTATAACTTCAGATCTGACAGTGTTATATCTACTGAGAACTGTCTGTCAACAAGACAGCTTATAAAACTGGAGACCCAGTTGCTGACCCAGTAAAGCATTTGGTACCTGGGAATCTGTACAAACCTTAAGTCAATAAACTACAATCACAAGAGAAACCAGGTTAAAAAAACACACACACACACACAAAATAAAAGAATACAGTTTTGGGGTGGGTTTTTTTCTTTTTAAGGGAAAGGAATGTGATATGGAAGGAATGAGAAAAGATGGGAACATTTTTAATAGTTTTAAAATCATGTTTTCTTCATTTTGAACACCAAATCTACTATTGTGAGTAATTTTGAACATCCCCATCCCACATCCTAACCGCACTATTTTCTTTTTTTGAAAGGAAAGGAAATAAAATGAGAAAATTAATTTCACAGGCTGGTGAATTGACCCTATCCCTCAGTCTTAATTCTGACATGCTGCTCTAACAGGGAAACTGCTCTCGGGCACCCGGTGGTCAAGGGATCTGGGAACCAGAACCAATTATGCAACCCTGTTTCTTCAGGAGATGTTATCAATGCTGTTTGTGCATGTGACTGTGCTTCACTAATAATTTTTTTAGCTCTTTGGCAACTATCAATCAGATCTGACAACAGGAGATTAGGCTCAACAATATGTTCTCACATTAAAATAAACAGAAACCAGCTAGAGGAAAAAGAGCTCTGTCATTATCTCACAAGAAAGAAAGAAAGAAAGAAAGAAAGAAAAACTCAACCTCAAAATTCAGCAAACTGCACTATGTATTCAAACGTTGTTAGATGGCAGCAAATCCATGGGACAGAGGAAAAAGGATGTTGCAAATAGCCCATGTGCTGAAAAATATTTAATTAGAGCTCAAGGCTTACTGGGGACTGTAGAAGTCAGATACCATAGCCAAATCTATGGAAAGCTACCTTTATTAGTGCTGCCCCTTGTTTGGCATGTTTGGCAGATTTTAGATTTGCATTCAGATAGCGCTTGTTTGTGGTCATTAGCTCTATTGGAGAAACACAAAAGTCACTGTTCAAGTTTCATCAGCTGAAAAGCTCATTGCTTCCCATTAATAAATAGATACCCAGCATTTGTATCATGAAAAAAGAAAACAAAAAACATCTCAAGCAGTTGTTTTTGAGAGTATTTCTGGTGTGCTCTAAAATGTGTATATAGTTCAGGTCCTATAGATATTGCTTGCAACATTAGGAGGAAGCTTAGCACTTAACTAACTTAGAAGAGGTCTTCACATATTACTGCTACAGCTGTTTATTACATTGAAGCCCTCAGATCTCCTGTAGACATTAATTTTTCAATAACTTCTTAGTGATCAAGCAGAATATTTTCCTAATCAGCACGTGGACTTCTCTTGGCTATACCTTTCTTTCTTGGACTTGCAACACAGGCTATACTGTACTGAGAAAAATTCTCTCCTCTTTATGAGTGCTGATGATACGTCCAATACTGAAGGAAAGAAGTTGACATGCAAATGGACACATCACATCTCAAGCTTCAGGCACTGCTGATTAGGACACTTAATGATTTCACCAGCCAAGCTAGTAATTCCTCTCCCCTCTTCAATCACAGGGCTTTTCTCAGAGATAATTCAATAGCTAAATATTTTGTAGTGACATGTTTCTTGGTCCAAAATTGACACAGAGAAGGTAATGATATTCTGCTCTTACAAAGCAAATAAAATTAGACAATGAGACGCATTATTTTTCAGATATGAGCTATGATTTTCTTGTCCCTTTACACCTCGAATTTTCAGTATCCTTTCAACAAATGATTTCCCAGATGGAGCTTTTATAAATGGTGTAATTCTCGAAATACAGCCACCAATATTTTTGGCATTAGACAGATATCAGACTGCAGATACAATGTCACTTCCATTTGTTTCATTTTAAGAGGTCACTGATTACAGCACCATCATTCCAAATTAAATATCTCAATACTTGCACAGGATGGACTCTTTCCAGTCGGAGCAGCTTTACATGTGATCATTGACATCTGTAGGTGGAAAATAATCACATCCTTATAAATCAGCTGTACTTTCTCTGTGTAAACAGGCTAGCTTTCAGCACAGGGTTGGTTTTGGCTCTTCTGTGTGTGTCTATGGGGAGTGTGGTATATGTCTTTTTTTTTTTTTCTTTTTCCCCTTCTTTTTCTTTATGATAATGAGCAAGAAGATACAAAACCTTTTTGCATTCGGAGTGGTACTTAGTGAGAGACATAAAAAGAGAAAACATCTCTTAGCAAGAAAATTACACAGTAGCAACTCCCATGGAGTATAATCATTCTCAAGATCCTTGGTTACCCAGCACAACAAATTAGAGTTTGGAACCTCTGAACCCCAAGTCAGGTTTGGGGAGGGGAGCTGCTATATAATTTTCTAATATAAGCATTTCAGATACAGCCAACTACACCATGACATTCATTGAATGAATCCCATGCTTGTTTAGCTTGCTATGCCAGTGTATAATTTGGGGAAAGTAGGTTTCACTTGATTTACCCCCAAGAATTTCACAAAGGTTAAGAACCATAACCAGTCATCTCTTGATTTGAAAATATAATGCACTGTATAATTGCTACATGACATATCCAGCACAATATTGACTTTCAGATAAATCAACTCCCTAGATGAAAACATCATTCTGAATTATGTGTTCTGCTGGGCACAAGTTACCCAAGCGCTCATCTGAAACCATACCTTTGAGTATGATGCTTTCTTCAGCTCCATTTAATGTTAGCTTTGTAACTCAGAGTAAGAGAAAAAGCTGATAGTGATCAGTAAAGTCTGGTCTTCTGCACCCATAATATGTTGCTTCATTACCTCATTAGACCCAATGACTGTTGCTTGAAGAATGAGATTCTTTTAAATAATTTAAGATGGTGAAGCTACCACCACTCCCTCTCAGAATGTTCATCCAATAGTGAATCTGACAGGCTTCAATGTAATGAAGAATAACTCAAGGTACCAAAACGAAACATATCTTCCATTATGTGAAATCTAATCCTCTCACAGTCTATTACAAATGTTTTTTTCTAGTTATGCATACAAAGTAAAGATCATATCATTTGATCGAAGCTTTTCAGAAGTGTGATCCAAATCAACAGGTTTAGCAAAGTGTTTGAACAGTTTGCCTCCTGATTTCATGGTGCAATTGGCAAATTTGGATACAGAACAGTTTCTGGACAGAAAACACACATTTATGTGCAAGACTGCATCAAGAGATTTAACAATGCTGCCAAAAATGTATAAGCCATGTGGGCTTTCTACCTCTTAATCATTCTTTTATGTGCCTCGAAGGATTGGAAAATAAAGTTGAATAAATAACAGCCCAAGGTCATTGGAGTAATGAAATGTCTAGAGTTCAAAACAGAATGTAAGGATGTGATTCCCAGAAGTGATGAACTTTTCATCACCTGCCCTATCACCAGAAAACTTGGAAGTGGAGTAATTTTTATACCATACATACATACACTCCAGGTGCTTGTTTTGAATTTTACCTTCCTATTTGTGGACCCATAGTAAAATGTTATCAAGAAAACAAAACAACAGAAAACATGAAACTCTGCAAAATGAAACTAACATCCTGGAACTCCGGGTCAAATCAAATCTCTGTTCCCTTTCTCCCAGGGTAAAAGAAATTAAATTCCTCCATTTGAACGTTTCTGACTGCCAAAAGGTTTAAAAACTCCAAAGATAATAAGTAGAGAGAGTATTAACTGCACAATAAAAGCTTCAACATTCTTTCCTTCATCTCTTAAAGAAACATCCCATTTCCATGCATTATTTATTGCACTGCTATTTTCTTGAGCAGCTAAATTTGCTATATTTTCCTTCTTTATTCAAAGTGATTTTTAGTGCTAGTAAACCACACAGCTTGGCAGCACTGCCACAACTATTTGTAGTGCCCAGAGATCTCTGGATCCATAGTGCTGCAGTAGAAGATGCAGGAATGTGAGCGAAATGCAGGGCAACTGTCCCCACCATGCATCCCTTGTATAAATTCTGATGCATGATTTCTTCTCAGTCCCTTTGCATGCCACTGCAGTAGCAATGATATCTCCTGATGTGTTTTCTTCTTTAGGTAAGCTGACAATAATGGCATGCTATCCGTCAGGGACACAATCTTTCCCAAGAGAGCACCCAACTATACAACCTTCATCTGCCAAATACTGGGGTAGGATATAGCTGCCTGTAGCAGACAGCGCCTCAAGCATCTTCCCAGACTGCAACCTCATATGTAAAATTGAGTACGTTAGTGTAAAATAACCATTCTGGGGGACTGCCCTCTCCCCATTTTGAGGAACAAGTATATGAGCCCATCACTACAGTCTGGAATACAGTAAAGCTGCTTGGTTGGTAATGGAAGAATTTTTTTTTTTTCTGAACTGCGGTCAGGTTTTGTGCTGTTGCTACCCTGGCTGTACAATGTCAGAGCTAAAACTCAAACCGCCATTTGAGGAAGCAGACCCAGAAGAATGTTGCAGAAAACCCCCTTGGTGTTAACTGAGGCTTTTCAGAATGAAAGCTGAAAGCTGAGCTAAACAGGCAATGACCGAAATGAGAAACAAAACCTGGATTTCCCTCAGTGTTAATGATGACAAGTGGTCATGACTCCAAGAAACCTTTTTTTTTTAAAGGAATCTTAGCAAACTTCTCCCATCCCCAGCACAGTTAGTGAAGAAATAGATTATTTTTTTTATTTCATGTTATAACCTTGCCATGAAATGCAATTTTTAACTTTTTGACTTTCATTTGTTTGCTTTAAAATTATCAAGCCAAGCTTTCAAAATGCACATTTTCCTACCCCTGCTCCCTCGACCTGTCACAAGACATCACATTAACCAACAATCAACAAGGCTGAAGGTATTTTTTTTATTTCCAGTTGCTGCAGTTGTGCTTTGCCTCGGTACAGCCAGGCTAGATATTCCTGGAAACTTCACCTGATTATACAGGCCTATTTGTATAGATCACAAAGGCAGTCTATGGCTTTCTTGTGAAATTGGGTGGTCTCTCCTGTGCACTCTGATTCTCTGAAGTCAGAGAAGACAGCTGAGGAGCTAGCTGCAAGCCAGTTATTTCACCCAAGTCAAGATTCTACAGGGTAATTTGGGAATCCTCCCCTCCACCCTGCTTATTTCACTGCTAGAGCTGGTGGCTGGATTTCAAAGGAGTCTACAGCAGGCACTTACACTCATCTATCAGCTTTAAGATCTTGTGATCATGAATGAAAAAAAAAGAAAGAAAAGCATTTTAACCTAACCCACAAAGGAAAAGCAAATAAAGTCATTAATTTTTTACAAAATCAAATGCACTCAATTACTTGGCTTTTGTAAAGTTACAGGAGGAATTTTAGCATGAATTGATTTGAGGTGGCTGCTAGGAACACAAAGGGGAAGGATCTCCAACTTAGATATTTCCCACCATTTTTCGCTCCCTTTATGCACTTTAATCCCCTGATGCAAAGAGTTTCAGCAGTGACGGAGCTGCAGTGCTAATATTGATAACTGTATAGTGCTGCGCCTATTTGTCAGTTTAATGATTATGCACATGAGAAAAATTGTTGCCTTCCTTCAGAGGCTGATGAGCTCTTCAACACATTATTACCAGAATAAATGTGAAAAGTAAAGTAAGAACTTTCAGTGGAGGGAGTAATTAAACAACCTCACCACTGAATTTTAATTAGTGATACAAGGACTATTTCATTGCTCAGCTCTAAATGTGCTTTCTGATGAGGGCATAATATCTAAATAGATCTTGCATAATGTTTCTTTTGGAAGACAGGGGAAGAGCCCAGGTTTGAAGCAAGAGGACCATTCCCTCCAAGTCAAAAGCCTGCCCAAGACTAAGCAACTCACAGCTGTAGCATTACCAGGGCACACGACTTTTTCTAATTATTATTACTATTTGTTCCAGAAAGCTGCACAGAAGGGAATGATATAACTGGATCTGCCTCTGTGGAGGATTCGCAAGCTGGACACCCGAAAGAATTTCCAAGAAGTGTCAAGTCCAGGTCAAGATTTTGGTATGTGCTGCTGGATCCTTAGGACAATATGAAAAGAAGAATGCTCAGGATGGGTGCCAAAGTGCTAGGAACATTCAAGAGCTTTGGTGGAGTAGCAGTTTGCAGGTGTTTCAGATATTTAAAATCCAAAGACAGAAGTTTGATTAAATGTCAAAAATGCAGTAGAGGAGGAAGAATAAAACCAGAGAAAATTCTAAGATACAAGCTTTTAAACAAGTGGTTATTATTGAGACAGTTTAAACTGTGAACAATTGACTGACCATCATGTAAATTTTCAAAAATATGTCTAGATTGTCTTCCAAAAAAGAGTGAAGAGAAACTATGTTTATTGGCAAAAAATGAAATAAGGGCTACTGTCGGTATTGTACAGAGGGTGAGGGTGGGACTAAATTATAAAAAAGGTCCTTCCTTGCCCTTGCAACCTTAGAAATTCAGAGCACAGAAACTAATCTTAGATTAAATCTTCTACAACAAGAAGGAAAAAAATGCTTTATGCCAAAATTCTAACACCTCTAAAGGCTGGATAGCTAAAACATTTTCTCTAATTATTTTGCTGTCAACAGAAAGTATGGTAATGAGACCGCTTGTTACAACCCAGCAGTTTCCAAAAATTTTGCCCCACAAATGATTGGCATTCTTCAAGCTTTCTTACAAAGCACCTTGTCCATGTTTTAAAATTATTCTTTTATTTAAAATGCTCTCACAGTAAGATCATATATATAAGGTGTACTTTTACCATGACCTCAAAGACTACCAGTGCCTGTGCACTATGCCTAGCAACCACCACAGTCTAAGTGTACAACAATCTTACTTAAAATAATGGCTTGAGTAAATTTAAAACACTGATTTATAGCCCTGCATTCACCTGATGAAGATTTCTATGTAATCATAAGTTTATTTGTTTGTACACGCCCATGTATGACTGCAGACCCGTGATAGTACTAATGGACAGAAGACCACAGAGTGCAGCATTAATATGCAAAAGCCATTAAGTTCCTGAACACACTGCTATGATGAAACCCTTAATAGAATGTAGATTGCTGAATTAATAACATTCATCGTGATTATAGTGAGGTGCCAAGACTAATTGGAAAAGGTGTTTGATCATAAAAATAACTATAAGGGATTTTTTTCTAATTTTTTTCCATAATGAATTTAAATGTGCAATGAATAGAGAGGGAAAGCAAGGGAGGTTAAAAAAATTATGCCTGGTATTGTGTGCGTTAGAAATACAAGTTAAATTAATTACACATTTATTTCAACAATCTTCCTTGTTTTGACAAATTTCTGGTTTTAAAGCCACAGTCTAGATCAATCTTTGCGTAAGAACAATGCTCTTAATAGAGTTGCGTTCCTGAACAAACCTATTCAGAGGTGTTTCACCTCTACAGTTGATATGCATATTGGGGAAAAAACAGGCAATTAAACTTTATATAAGAGTAAATTTATTGTTCTCTCAACGTTTTACTAGCTTGCAGCTTACCTGCCTCTCAAATGCATGCTTCAGAAACAGACACCAACAGATTTTTGCATTGTTTAAAGAACTAGCAAGATGAAACATGCTTCTGATTTCATACATGTGATGATCATCAGTGTCAAAAATATTCATGAACAAAAAAGACCTGAGTAAGGTCTGGTAAAAGACCACTGCTTGGCTTTTTTAGCGTAGCTGTTTAATATTTTAACTCACAATTAATTTGTACAAAACATGAGAAGTTGAATTAATTTCCACATTCATTTCTCTTCTTTTTTGGGGTGAGGACAATGGTTTAAAGGAAAATCTTTTACAATATCCTTTACTAAAGAACACTTTGAAGAAGAGGTCTTGAAACTAGTTGGGGTGGTTGGAGAAATCCTTGTGGACATCATTACTTTGTGCAATGCAAACAGCAGCTGCAGATGGGGTCAGTAGTCTTCCCCATCTGGTAGCCAGACATAAGTACTTAATAGACACTTCAGTAAAAGGTACTTCTTTGGTGTAAACAAAACAATCTTCCTAACCTGAGCTGACTAAAGAATTAGTCCTGAAAACCAAAAAAAATTATCATTTAAAGAGAGATTTGTGTATGGTGAAACTGCTTCAAATGATTCAGATAAAAGCTTCCTTCCCTTTAGGATGGCATCCCATAAGTTTATTATACAATGCTTAATATAACACAACAAAAGAGAAGACATATATTTCCTTTAGTCTGTTTTAATATGCTTTTGGAGAGCTTAATTATTCCTTGATTCTGTAATACAAGAAATTGGAAACATGAGCACCTGGGCAACCTTCCTTCAGAAATCTATCATTCCCCCTCAGTTTTTTTATCTTCACTTCTCCAGTGATTTCAGTCTCCTCCCATATTTAATCCTCCTCATACTTCCTTATCCTTCTTATTTTCCCCATTCACACCCTGTACAACTGCAATAGCCTTAGTAAAGCAACTGGAGATACACAGGCAATATACCAGGCAGAGGTCTTTCCTTGTCCATTTTATCCTTCTGACCTATGCCAGCCTGTGCTATGTGGGCTACCTCTTCTCCAGAGGTATAACTGCACACCCAGGAGGAGAAAAGTCAAAGATTCAGGTCTTTGAACTGTATTGCAGATGTGAATGTATTTCCTACCATGTCTCAAGCAGTGCAGCTTCAACTGGGAAGGAACATTTTTTCAGCAGTGTAGGCCAGGATTTGAATATGAAACGACGGTTCAACAACATTATTTTATTTTTCTGCTTATATAAGATTTTAAGCTGTTTTAGCATCCTTAAAATACATAGATATCTGAAAATAAGTCACAGATTCCCTACATCTTATTAAATTAGAGGCATAAAGTTGAGGGAGAAAAGAGAACAGCTGGTGTAAAGATCAGAGAGGCAAAGCTCCAAAAGGGAATAAAACGCTAAAAGGGAATATATGATAGACACCATCGTTTTTTGGTTTTTAAAACATGGGAGGGAGGGGTGTTTGGTGAGAGGACTCTTTAAGTACTGATTACCTGAGTTATATGTATTAAAATGCATATGCAAGTACATACACACATACATACAGTTGTGTCTCCAGACTAGATAAAATAAGCTTCTTATCAGATGTATTGAGAACACATTCTGAGGCTGGATACTTCCAGGAAAGACCTTCTAACCATGGCAAAATTTAAACTTCTTATCCTTACTTGAAGTTTAGTAATATCAGAGCTAATCTGTAAAATAAAAAAACCTTTTTTTTTTAAATGTTGCCAAAAACTGTGTTGTATGAAATTCAGGAGATGCAGACAGTTCTTGCTGTTGACTTTGGTACACAGAGACTGAATAGAAATATACAAACTTGATGAATTTTGTATACTAAATAAAAATCATCCTTTAAGATCTTGCAAACACATAATTCTTAAAAATGGATGAAAAACGGTGACATATCAAGTAAATGCTTCTGAAATAGCATAATACTGCAATTGAAACAGGGTTCTTTTTTTCCTTATTTGTGCCAAAATTATTGGAATTTTCTTTAGTTAATGAAATTCTTGATTTCATCTTTAAATGGCCTGTTTAGTACATTAAAACTGTACCATAATATAGAATTCAAAAGGAAACACTGAAATAAAATGTTTAACCTTAACAGGGAGGGAGAGCTTACTAATGTAATTCCAACAAAATAAAATAAAATTTCCACCCTTCCTTTATAAATTGTATGGTAATATATTTTTTGTTTTATTCAGTACCAAAAGAAATTTAGAAATAATTTGAATCATCTACACTGAAAATCCTGAGTTTAAGACAAAACGTCCAGGCTCAGCACTTTTCACACCATCTTACATTGAAGACCAGTGCACTTTAAGGAATTTCAGAGATAAAATTGGTTCAACTTCATTACATTATCTTCTCATGCAAATACATGCAACGTTGCTTTTCTGATTCATTTATAAACATTGCATATTAGGCAGAGCCAGAAGTCATCAGTCATTGTTCAATAGAAAGATGGTATATCAAAACAAGAACATCAAGAGTACAAGGAAAAAAAATGGTGCTCTTGAATCAGACACTTCAAAATAAAATACATGAGGTTGAGTTCAAGAAAGATAGCCATATTATTTCACTGTTCTCTTCATAGACGATAAAGCAAATAAAAAGCAGCACAGCTAAGCTTAAGGACTTTCTCAGGCTCCTTAGATGCTTATTACAGATCATAAAAATGATTACTTTACAAAACTTTCAGTCTCTTATACACCCTCCCTTCATTCCTGGTACAGAAGTATCTGCATACAGCAAGATGGAAAAGGAAAGTCCCTGTAGATGTTCAACAAATGACACCAAATAAGGACACCAAAATTAAAACCAGAAGATATGAGAATATACTTGGTGGGGCAGCTGCAAACAGGATGCTCTGGAGAGTATTACTACATGAGCAGTAATTGCTCACATAATGGTAATAAATGACTGGACAAAGAACAAGCAACCTCTCTGTGATTACCACTCAAAATAAAGCTTGCAATTATAAAATGCATACTCTAGTTGACACCAGAATACCTCTTTAAGACACAAGACATAGCAGAAATAACCATGGCATAGAAAAGCATAGGCAGTGGTAGATACATGAATACACTGAATTGATAAGAAATCAGAACCAGGGGCCAGCAGTAGACATTCAGGTCCGTGCTGAAGAAGCACCTCACATGAGTTTAACATAGGCAACTTCTATGCAAAAACCCCCACTGAAAATTATTTTTAACCCCTTCCTATAATTTAGTGCTAACAATGCCTACTTAACAGGAATTTTAATCTATAAATTAGCATATTCTATTCTTTTTCCCCTCAAGCCTTTCAAAGAGGAAGTTCATAGAATCGTAGGGGTTGGAAGGGACCTCAAGAGATCATCGGGTCCAACCCCCCTGCCAAAGCAGGCTCCCTAAGACATATCACTCAGGTAGGTGTCCAGACGGGTCTTGAATATCTCCAGAGAAGGAGACTCCACCACCTCCCTGGGCAGCCTATTCCACTCCTCTGTCACCCTCACTGTGAAAAAGTTCTTCCGCATGTTGGTGCGGAACTTCCTATGCTCCAACTTGCAGCCGTTGCCCCTTGTCCTATCCCCACAGACCACCGAAAAGGGGCTGGCTGATTCCCCCTGCATCCCCTGCTTAAGATAATTATAGACTTTAATTAGGTCCCCCCTTAGTCTTCTCTTCTCAAGGCTGAAGAGTCCCAACTTACTCAGCCTATCCTCATAGAGGAGATGCTCCAGGCCCCTAATCATCTTCGTAGCCCTTCTTTGGACTCTCTCCAGGAGATCCCTGTCCTTTTTAAACCAAGGAGCCCAGAACTGGACACAATACTCCAGGTGGGGCCTGACCAGGGCAGAGTAGAGGGGGAGGATCACCTCCTTTGACCTGCTGGCTACACTCCTCCGGATGCACCCCAGGATCCCATTGGCTCTCCTAGCCACCATGGCACACTGCTGGCTCATGGCCAACCTGTCATCTACCAGGACCCCCAGGTCCTTCTCCACTGAGCTCTTCTCCAGCAGGTCATCCCCCAGCCTGTACTGATACAAATGGTTGTTCCTTCCCAGGTGCAAGACTTTACACTTGCTTTTGTTGAACTTCAACCGGTTTCTAACTGCCCAGCTTTCCAGCCTGTTCAGGTCTTGCTGGATGGCAGCGCAGTGTTCCTGCGTGTCAGCCACTCCTCCCAGCTTTGTATCATCGGCGTACTTGCTGAGGGTGGATGCTATTCCCTCATCAAGGTCGTCAATGAAGATATTAAACAGGACTGGACCCAACACTGAGCCCTGGGGAACACCGCTAGTCACAGGCCTCCAGTCAGATTCTGCTCCTCGAATCACAACCCTCTGGGCTCGTTCCGACAGCCAATTCTCAACCCACCTCACTGTCCACTCATCTATCCCATGCTTTCTCAGCTTTGCTATCAGGATGTCACGGGAGACAGTATCAAAGGCCCTGCTGAAGTCAAGGTAGATGACATCCACTGCTCTCCCTCCATCTACCCAGCCTGTTATGAGATCGTAGAAGGCTATGAGATTGGTCAAGCATGATTTCCCCTTGGTGAATCCATGCTGACTACTCCTCATGACCTTCTTCTCTTCCAATTGCTTGGAGATGGCATCCAGAACAAGCTGTTCCATTACCTTTCCTGGGACAGAGGTGAGGCTGACTGGTTGCTTCATTTGCTTTAGTAGTACTTGGACCATTCTGTGTATAAATACATTTTGATTCTCCTAACACATAAGAAAAGCCAACATAAAGCTTCATTTAATTCTGCATAGGACGAGAAACTGCACTTTCAGGTAATGATGTACCTCAGCTACTGGTGTGAAGGTGGGGAGAGGTATCTGTCTCGACAAGAGTAGCACAAGTAACAAACCTGGCTGCTTAAACAGCAAGAAACATTTTTTCAAGTGTTGCTATATAACAATAGATTTTTTTAGTAACCAATGCAAACATATTGAAGGAAGCTTATAAGGCACACAAAGTTATTGAAAATTTAATCCATGCTGTATTGGCTTTGGAGTCCTGGTGTAATCATAAATGCTGAAGGCATAACAAAAAAATAAGTAGGTTTTGGGGTGTATCTTTGAATGTTTAACTTTAAAAATGAAAAAAAGAGGGAGAAAGAGAGAGAGAAAAATGCTTTGGGATCTATTTTTATTCTTGCAGAGTTTTCACTGCTTGTTTAATTTGGTTCCTGGACTCTGTCCGCTTTTAATTCCCTTGTCATCTAGAATCTATTACGGGCAGCTAATGCCCTCATGGCACCATCTGGCATTATTTAATATGTAACACCATCTTATAAATCAAATTATAATTTATAATTAATCAGACAATTTGTATTTTTAATAATCAAAATCTCTATTAGAAAAAAAACCTGAATATATTAATGCGTCCTTGCATTGTAACAATATTTACAATCTGTGTTTTTTCTTTTTCTTGCTTTTCCTGCTTGAAGATGAAAGGTTTAGTTTCAAAAGCAGATATTAATTAAAATGCATCTTAAAATACAGTACAAGGAATTTTCTCAGAGTTTTGTAGAAATCTTGCAATCCAAATTGATGGTGTAGGAAATTTTAGAAAGGAGTAGAAACACGCAGTGAATGGGAGATGGTTTTCCACTAGTCACTGCCTATTCTGAGTTGTTATAGACACTGCACTGTGTTCTGCATCACTGCAATCACCAGTAGGAATGCTGGTGATTTAAACCCTCAGTTTAAACATCCCCAGCCTTACTATCCAGCATATCCAGCTATATCCAAGAACAAATACTTTTTACCAATTAGGTGCTGTTTGTGCCTAGTCCATATTTAGTCTTTCTTTCACCTTACTACACAAGGGACAAATTCTGGTATGGCAATAGGGAAAAAATAGGATATAGGTGTTTTACTACAAAATGGAATAAAACCCCATTTGTGCATTTTCAATATAAATTGTTGGATAGGTATTAAATGAATTATTGTTTTCAGTCTGGGATAATTCAACTGGATTTAAGCATAAGAACTAGGAAGAAAAGGCCAAAGGTGAAAGATCAGTGATACCTGTGTCATGCTGTTCCACACTACAGCCTGAACTCTGGCTACCACAGTATCAAGTGCACAAGTAACGCACCAACAGGCATAAATGAAATAGCTGAAGATATTTGTGGCCTGAACACTCCACTGCTATAAAACTGCTTTCTAAGACAGTAAGTTTCACTTCATGGAACTTTTGTTTCTACCCACCATGAACTGCTGACAGTGGCTGCAAGGAAAAAACAGGGCTTTTGTGAAATTATTAACTACAGAAATGGTAATAAGAGCAGAAAGCATCTTGCAGCAAATCCTACTAATCTTGTGTTCAAAAAGCCCAGGGGAGTGCGGGAGGAAAAGATGGACTGGCTGAAGACATGCTTTAGTTCCCTTCAACAAAGCAAACTGGAGGGGACATTTGAGACTTCTCACCTACACCTGAGTCACAAACCATGGCCCAGACCACACGGGGAGCCGCACTTGAGCTGAGTTTAACACCAGGTGCGTGTTAACAAGCACGATTGGGAGGCAAAGCAATGAAAAGGACTGAAACTGTGAGAAAGTGCTCTGAATCTGGCCAATGACCCAGTCCACACCAGTTGGTATCCCACCTGAGCCTAGTGATGGCAAAGCAGGTGCCCTGCCAGCCAGTGGGGTGTCCATGTCAGTCTGGCTGACCACAGGAAAAGAGGCACAGAAAAAACCATAGAAGTTTTACCTTCACTTTCTCATTCTAGCCTTCAACACTTTCTTTTATCTAAAACTTCCTTCAATATTAGAAATCTCTTTCAATGAGACATTCATGACCAGATTTTCAAAAAAAGCAGTAGTAATTTATTTAATGGCTTCTCATAGCAACAAGAAGACTTTATTGGGCCTTCAAACAGTGCCTTGTAAGTACTAACTTACATTCATCTTAGAAGCTCTCATTTTTCACCCTTCCGCAGACCTTTATTATCACAGGTACATGAGAAATAGGAACTTCAAGGAGTGTTTAAAGTGCATGTTCCTCTGCTACCTCTTCATTGCATGCAAGCATAATCCTCTGATTGTAATGTCACAGTCGGTGCTTGCGCATGGAAAAGATTAATTTGTCAGAAACAGAGGATTACACATTTAACAGGGGCACAGATGGGTGACCGGAGCATATCCCTGGGAAGGGAGCTCCTCTGGCATGCAGATCTAACCCATCAACTCCTCATTCGTTGAGATTATACGAGAGAAGAGTTGGGGTAACCAGTGTAAAGAAAAAAAAGACAGAGGTAACATTAAGCACTCCACTATCATTTATCTTTAGAAACATACATTGAGGTTACTATGGGGAAAAGAGAAGTGATGGGAGAAATTAGAATCTCTGAGCTATCCCAGATCTGAGCTACATTGTCCCCACTGAGTGGTACTGCAAAAATATGCTATTTCAATTCCCTGTCTCTCAGCCCTGTTAATTCTTGCTAAGGAGTGATATTGCACCATTCCTTACTTATGAGAGAGAAGTCCTACTGGTCAGGCACAGCAAGGAGCAAAGGAAGTGGCTTCCATGGGACCCCGAGTGAAATGCCTATGAAAGGCAGCAGTTCCGAAAAGTAAAGGGACTGGCAGCTGCTGCCTTAGGAAGAACAACAGAGCCTTAGAGACATAACAGGTGGCACCTGGCTTCTTTGAAAGGCAAAACCTCGCTGTTCCTTCTTTGCACACTGTGGGAAAGACTAACTCAGATCACATTAGAGAGAGAGGAAAAAAAACATCACTGTAGAAAAAGGATTTCTGTATAAAGAGAAAAGCCTCCTTCCATGCTCTGCCAGTGTAACAAGGATTTTAGAGAAGAGCAGTGCATGTGAATTATTTACCTTCAAATCCATCTGTATTTTCCTCCTCCGGCTTCTAGAGCTTTTATTTACTGTAAAATGAGTCAACTAAGGGGCTAAAATAATACATAGAGCTTACCTTTTGCAAGGCCTTTTACAAAAACTAGTCAGACACAGAAGAGTCCCTCATCTGTTGTAATACATATATAGTCCCCAGCTGCCAAAATACTCACAGCAGCAATACTGAGAGCCAGTGGCAGAGCGATAGGGACGTTCCTCCACACTCAATCCCCTTGTGCTTTCAGGCTTCCTTGGTCAGCAAATGCAATGCATTAAGCTGGAGACAGCACTAAGCTGTGGAAATGGGCTTGGGTCTAGTGAGGTAAATCCTTGCTTTGTGTTCTGGCCTGTATAATTCATTACGTATATCACATTTAGGACATCTGAGTGTTCATGAATTTTTAGTTCATTCACGCTGAAGTCTCATAGTATTTCAGGGAGCAGAACTTGCACCACTTAAGCCAAGCATCTACACCAGCTTGTACCAAGAGAACACATAGCAGAGGCTATGGAAAAAAGCCTGAGAGCGGATGGGTGAATTAGAGCAGGAACCTGTGCACTGCAGAGCTATGACAACTGCTGGCAATTCCTCTGGCCTCAGCTACAGGTGTGTGTTGGCTCTCATACTTGAGCAGTGAGCAGGGAACAAACCAGGCTTCAGGCTTTGTAATACAGCCAAAAGGATGGATAACTCACTGGCAGCACAAGTAGCTGAAACATAGGCACTGACAGCAAAGAGCCTTTGGCCCATGGGTCGATGGGAATTTCTGCTGAGGGGTTTGGGATGCTCTTGAACACTGGATGTAAAATGCCATCTGTCCTAAATGAAAAATCATTGCTAAATTTGCAATGAATACCATCCTAACACATAGTAAATACTCACTTCTCTATTTGACTGAAGCTCTTCTGCTCTTTCAGCATAAGTCATAAAGGGCATGGCCTTATGAGCCCCCAGGCTTCCCAGGGAAGCTTCACTCTGCAATTCAAATATATACTTAAAGCCCATTCCAGTTTGGATAACTGGAGAACTTGAGTCTGTTCAAATCATGTGCATAAATCTTTCTAGAACTGGGATCTATAGGAGTACTTATATAGCTACTAACTGTGACATACTGTATATTATTGCAGAAAGAGAATGCCTACAGACCTGTAGGTTAGCCTGCTACTAATTTATTGGTGCTGGCACCACTTTCTACCTTAAATATTATACAAATTTACTTTTCAAATACTCCTTGAGTAAATATATGTCTAAAGGGGAATATTTTATCAGATGGACATTTCAATGAAATATTTTATTTCTAAGGTAGGACGAATGGAAAGTAGCTAAAGAAATATGCTGATAATAAAATATGCCGTCAAGGAAAGCACTTTCATAGCAGCAGCAGCTGCATGAATGACTTGCAGAAAAGAATAAATTGTGTTTATAAATAAGCACACAAGGATAACATTAATACATGTGTTTAATTGAAACCTCTGAAGTCAGTGAGATTTTTATCCCTTACACTTTTTGTTGGGTTTTTTTTTTTGTTCCTGTGAAAAAGACTGGGAAGAGGGTGAGGGGGAATGTGTGCAAAGCACATGGTTTTGAGGAAAAGATAAAAAAGACAGCCTGTTCCACGTTTATCTGTTTGTGATCTCAGAAGCATGAGTCTAACTGTCAAGAAATGCATCTCATTTACATATGCACAAGCAAAGGCAGGATGCCATTGGTGTCACTCCCAAGATCTGAGTGTTATGGACAGCAGCAGCTTGAGGTGATGGCAATGGGGAGTTACATAGGAAATAAAATAGTTGGGGGCAGCTCTGAGACTCACCAGAGAATAGGTTTCATTAGTCCCTGTTCTACCATCAGGCAAGGAAATTCACTCCAAAGTCACAATCACATGCCGGGCTTTGTGTATTTAGACTGAAGTGGGCAAAAAGCAGTTTTACAATGCACCTGGGAGAGCAACTGGCACCATGACTGCTCACAGACACTGGGTCTGATCCAAGCTGGCTTTTATTCATTTCTGGTCCAGACTGGCTTTTATTAATTTCTCCCCTTTATTCTAATTAGCTGTTTCTGTTCCAGACTGAGGAGTGGTCTCAGCCTCTCTGCATCTCCTGAGATCTCCATTGGACCCTTTGGTATGCTTGTCTTCTTCCTAGGGTGTGCTGCACTCATTGCCTGATGCCTCCCCAATGGGGAAGGTGAACCCCTATTGTTCCCTCTCTCCTGCACAGAATGGAAGCAGCGGGCAGCAGAGATTACTTTGCTGGGAAGTGAGACTGAGGATGGAGAGGTAAACATAGGCAAAGTACCTACCTTCTCCCAGTTCTCACCAGTTCCTGTAATGGTTTTAAAGAACTATGAAGAAAAGCTAGATAGCACAGCTTAAATAGCCTGTTTGGTTGAACTTCACATTACCTTCTCTTACGTGGTTTATTTGTCTTGAAATTTGACTTTGTATTTTCATTTTATTGTACTCTCAATGGTTTCTCCAGGGGTAATTGCAATATCCCTGCTTTTCATGCGCTTTTTTTGTTGTTGTTTAACTTAAAAATACTTGATATATCCTAAACCTTAACTTGATCTAACATTTATATGCTAAGTGGAAATTAATACCAAAGCATTCATCTCTAGCTGCCTGAAATCTAAAGCAGCGTTGTGTTTAATGGATGCACAATTTGCATGTGTCCACTTTATGCTGTAAATAAAATCTGCTTAATCACCCTAAGGAAGTGATTCCCTCCTTTCTCTTATATCTCCCATAAACCTCTATCACCCTTATACTGTGGCACACTGTCTGAAAATGTTATATGCCTTCACTCCTCCAATACAACTTCCTAAATATATTCTGAACGTAGCAGAAAAAATGTTTCATCAGATGGTCAGCTTGGTAAAATATTTTACTTCTAAGAGGGGACGACCATCAGGCAATGAAAGAAATACAGCTATAATAAAAGACACAGGCGGTGAAAAGGCTGTGGTAAAATCAGCGTAAATGTCAACCCCCCAACCAGAATAAATTTTCTTTATAAATAAATACTGTGAGAATAACATTAATAACTTCAGCTGAGAGTGAGAAACTGTAAGAATGGTAAAAACTGCTCTGTATAAACATACTTTTCTTGTGATTGAGATACAGGTTGAGAGTTATAATACTTATTTAATTCCAACTTGTTCCATGATGGGTTTGCAAATGAGACCAAAGATGACCACCACCGTGCACCATCGACTGCCATTTATCTGGTTTGGTAGTTATCAGGCTTCACAGTAGCCTTTCCTGACTACTGACCTAGTGTGTCTGGCCTTATTCACATCTTTAGACCCTCATTTGCCTCCTGACTCTGTCTTGTTTGTTGAGAGCATTTGCAATTTAGGGGCTTAATTAAAAGCATGCGCAGTACTTCTCCCACCAATTACTTCCAAGAGATGCTGTCAAATAAAAGTGAAGGCTATTTGTACTCTGCATTACATTCAGTGGTGAAACTGAGTCTAAGATAACTCAGGAATATTATCAACCTTTTTCTCACTCTCCTCGTCCTTTCAAGTGGTTTTATATTTTAAGTGTCTTTAAAAATAATTTTTTTAAAAGTCTTTACAACTACAAACACACCATTAGCAGAGTTGGACAGGAGTTTAAGTGGGAAGGAGCATTAATATAAATAAGGTTGATAAGACAAAAAATACAACAGAAAAGCAAGCATCAGACAATGTGTAACCCTACTAGCAAACAGAAATTAAATCCTCTGTTCCAATAAGACTAGTGATGGCCTGAGATGGGAAGATATTTGTAGGACACCGACATAAAAAGAATCTAGTCCTTGATTGTACCAGAAGATAAGATAAAGGAAGGAAGAAGAAAAGTTGAAAAGTTGAACCAAGCACCATGAAGAGAGACTCTGTGCAGCCCCGTTGCTGTGTCCCTTTTAGGGTATTTCTTAAACCTAGGAAAAACCTGTATTCAATTCCTCAATGAAATCCAAAGCCTCCTGTCACTCTGAAAAAAGTAATTGGGCTCAGATCTTTAAAGATACTTCAGATTCCAAATATCACTGATTTCAAGACTTGAAAATCAGATAAAATTAAAATGAAATTAAAGTTGCTAAAGCAGAGTATAGAATAACCAAATTAGAATGAGCAAGTGCAGACTTTAGGCGGTTATGCTAATTGTGTTTAAAAAAAATATAAAGGGGTGGGGAGTGGGAAATGATTCTTTAAAAGAAGAAAACAAAGACTCAGGATTATGTATGCTTTTCAAGTTTTGTGTTGACTCCTGATCATCTGCAATTTAGATGGCTTTGCTCATTTGCTTCAGCCCTTGCACTGCAGCAGCCCAGAGGGGAACGCTGTACCAGGATCCCAGGGACCTGGGAGTGCTGCTCCTAGAGCAAGGCCATCGCTCTCATCTTCAGTGGAACTGTTTTTTTAGATACTGGTTACAGTCCAGCCACACTAACTCAAAAGTTTGTACAAACATACCATCTTCCCATACCCTTTGGAGACACACGGTTGCACCCACAGTAAAGTGCTCACCATTTCCGGCTCAATCTTTATGACATTCTCTGGTTTTTGACTTGTATCACAGAGACTGCTGACAGATGCCCATCCACATGATACCATTTGAACTGAACCCTCAAAACATGCTGAGGTTCCTATTTAAAACCACAACCCCCCAGTCAATAGTCACCCAAGCCAAGAACAATGGCACAGAAAGGGGAGTCTTTGTTTCTGTTCCCATTTTTAATCAGAAATGTGGAAAAAGTACCTTCTTTTCTCCCTCAACTTCAGACTTGCTCACCAAATGTTATAGCAATATTTGCTGTTGTGATACCAGGAATGTTAAGGGAAATAATGTGAGTTCTTTCAAAGCATTTAGCTGAATCTGCAGACTCAGCCTTTCTGTTAAACTTTTTCATCTTTTCTCAGCACAAGAGGCCACTGAGAAGGAAAGGAGGCAGAGGAGAGGAGCTGTTGTGGTAGCAGGGAACACAGGGGAGAGGCTAAGATTAAAGAGGGATTTGGAGACTTATCTTCAGGGAGTGATTCCTCTTATTGCATGATTCCCCCTCCTCCCCATCTTTTATTCCAACAATTTGTCTCACGCCTACAATGACAAAACAATCCCTCACATGAGAAAACTGATTAAAAACTGCATCCACAAAAACATGTTTGGCCTGCTAATTCCTCAGATGCTTTGCAACTGCCCTTGAATTTGTGACTTTGAATTTGCATTTCAGTTTTGACCTACCTCTGTATTTCTTGCACCGTAAGTGCAAGAAATCTTAAGAGGAAAGGCCCCTGGGCTCATGCTTTCAGCTACTTCCTTCTCAGGCGTCCATGCAGCCCTGCCACATGATATAAAAGACTGTCCTGGGGACCTGACACCTCTGATCTGCCCTGTAAATTTCTTCTGCCCTTTTTGGCATGTTCCTTCAGTATAAATTGACATCCTCTTGAACATTTCGAAGGGCCAAGCTCTCCAGGTTCACAGCATGACAAGAGTCCTGCTCAACATCTGCTAGATGTAGCTTTTAGTATTTTTCTCCCTAAAAATAGAAAGACTGGAATGACACAGTGCTGTCATCCTGTAGAATTACAAGAGGGTGAATTTATGCAGAAGATGCCAGTCTTGCTAGCTCTCTCAGTATGGTGAGACTTTTGGTTTCTCATTGCTAGGAAAAAAGCCAACAACTTTTTCCTCTTTCCGTATAATAACAGTTATATTCTCCACACACACACATTTTTCTCCCCTGAAAGCTTTAAGAATTTAGCCTAAGGCAGACATTATTTGGCATGGAAAAGGTCATATTTTATAGAGTAGATGGGGAGAACAGAATCATATATGAGAAAGTCTTTAGCAAACATCACTGTTGAGACATTTAGACAAACTCTACGCATGGAAGAGACAGAAATGAGACAAGCACATGTCAAAAGCAAGGAGTTTATACTAAATGTTGTCTCCCACCATTCATTTTCCATTCTCACTTCCTTGTTCCCTCACTTAAAAAGGTAAAGGTGAAAAAATCCAAAAAGTAAAAAAAGAAAAGATATCTATCTAACACACACTCCTGTTGTTGAATACGTTTCCCTATGTTCACAGCATGGAAGCTTGTTCTGGGCATATTCCTGTACCACAGCACATTAGGCCATGCATAAATCCTTTGGTGGTATCTACTCATATGGTCTATGCTGGAGAGAAAGCCAAGCTAACATTTCAAGCTATGTCCTGATGGCACACACAAAGCAATTTCCTTCACAAGGAGCAGCCAGCTTGTGGAACAGAAGCAGATGGGTGATCTCAAATCATTTCAGAGATAAAACATGGGAAGTTCACAGCGTGCCAACCACAGCATTACTATCTATTACAGTGCATGCTTTAATGACTGGAAATATTCTCAGCATGTATTCTTCTCCACCTTCTTGTCTTGATAATAATTATATTTACACGCTTATCATTACATACATGATTTGTCTATAAATGAAGCAGCCTTAAATTCCCTGTATGCCTAGCTCATATGAGCATGCTCTCCAGCTTCAGTTCTCTACTTTTTTTCACCTTCTCCTCTCAAGCAGCAAACCTAAGGACAAATCCACTCCCACTACTGTTGCAGGTAGAGGATCCAAACTAAAGACACATTTACCTCTCTGCCAAATACACAGGCCTGTGCAGGGACAACATTCCCGCCTGATGACTCCTGTAGAATTATCCCTTCCAACACTCTTCATGGCTGAACGCGTCACCACAAGGCAAAATAACTTGCCCACCCCTGATCTGAGGATCTTTATGGCTCTGGTCATGCATTTCTTCTGTGCCCTTTGCTCACGCAGATGGACAACACAAGTATGATTGTACAGATTTGGGCGACCATGCCACATGAGATGCCACTTTCTTCTCTTCCTGTACCTCGTTAATATGGTTTTATTGGAGATCTCTGCTGTCAGCTGCCTACAAAGCCAACCTAAATCATTTGCTAAGCCATAGCATGCTTTTAGCTATTGTGCCAAGCTATACCCAGGTGTAGCACATGAAGGCATGGTTGGCTCTAATCCATTGTGTCGAGAAAGAAACATTTGTTATACTCCCAGTGATACTTTTATACTGTTACCCTAGCAAAGGCTACAGTTGGTGTAAATCTGCACATTTTCATTGCCATCAGTGGATCTATACTGACATCATTTTTTTTCATCTTTATCTCCCATCATACTTGTGATTCTGCTCCTATATTCCCTGCTTAGTTGCATCATTCCTGCCTGTGTCAGGCATTCTGTGTCAAAACCAGATAATTTTTTGTAAATGTTTTACATGTATGATGGCCATAAGCATAGCACCAGGGTGGAGCTGAGCTTGTCTAGCTCAGACTCCCAGCTCCAGGAGTGATCTAGAGCTAATTGAGGAATATAATAATGAGGAAATATTGAGAACAATTTTTTTCCCCGGTACGGTTTCCTGATTTACTGTAATTAGTGGTACAGAGACATCTGGAGCTGGAAGTGAAGACCAGGCTACAAGAAACATGAATTTGTCTAACCATTCAGTGAACTCATTTTTACTTTTGACATAAAAAAAAAAAGGTATGTTTTGCTTGTGTCTGCCAGTAAAATATGCAGGGTAAGCAAGGGCACCAGTGTTTCACTACTTGCTCCCTTTATGAAGTGAAACTCTGAGAGACTGAAAATAGTCCTTCAACTTTGAATGTAATCCCAGAAAGGAGAAAAGAAAAAATTTAAAATTAATAAGGTCTGGTTTTTTCTTCATGCTTTTGCATTTCATTTACTAAAGGTAAACAGAAGTTGTTGGTGCATAGGACTTTATGGTCCAGAACCGATGGGAATGTAATCTCCCCTTCACCAAACTCGAACTGTTGCACTCAAGATGCCTATCCATGAGGCAGGTTTTTTAAAGCTTCTCCATATCTTTGCCCACATGAAAAGATTCATCACAAACCAAGCCCAGATTTTGGCACAGCTTTCAGGTTTTGCAGTACATCCCTTTCATCAGCAAAACACGATTCAGCAAGGATGCAGAGTAATAAGAAATTATAAGCCAGAAGGGACTATCTGTGAGACAAAGCTTCATTAAACCTGCTGAAAGGATTACTGTGTGCCGAGTGTCTCCTGTTTTTCCAGAAGCAGCTGGCTCCAGGTGCATCTTCAAATGTTACACATTAATCCAGGTTGTTTCTGAACCTGAGCTTCTTTCTCTTGCCCTACTAATCATGCCATGAAGTTCTGATCGGACCTTGCTCCTTGACCTGCACAGAAATTCTTTGGAATATGACGGGCCTTGAAATGGTGTGATGTCTCTAAGTAACGTATTCTAGCCCAGTAATAATTTTTTTTTTTGCTTCTGGTGTGTGTTCAATAAATTGGCTTCCTGTAAAGTAAGGCTTTGGTTTTAAAAGGCCTCCTTTGATATTCAAATGTTTAGAGAACATTCACTCCTACTCACTCGAATGGAAAGCTGAATTACTTCTTCCCCTGCTCAGGTCATCTGTTCAGGGCCTTCTGGTGGGTCCCACAAACATGTTTGCAAATCCCTGGGTGATCAAACTTTATTTTGTTCCTTTTTCACAAGCAGCTATAAACTTTGAAAATCATTTCCAAGGGCTATTCTGAATAGCAGAATCTCAGCTGGACTTTTTTTAAGGTCATGACATAAGATTTATCTTTAACACACATTCTGATTCTTTGCTTTGCCTTTTCTTTGCTAAGATTTCTTTTCCTCTGGTGTTTTGCTTTGTATAACATTAAGGGTTTTTTTGACCATAGACCATTTCCAATGGCTTGCCACTAAATTACTTTATTGTAAGCACTGACTTGCTATTATACAAAGCTGTTCATTGGTGAGGGAGGATGTACACCAGCAGATAAAAAGGAGAAAAAATACAAGAGATCACAATCTAGACTTCCCCATGGTGGAAAAGGAAGCAGGTTTTCCTGAAAAACACTAAGGCTCAACATCACCAGGTGCAGCTGACTCTGTTGAGGAAACAACTTAAAACATCCAAGAGACAAAAGGCTTTCAGCTGCAGATATGAGGACTAGTAGGATCTTCTTGCTTTGATGCTTGGGAATGCCCTCTTCAAGCAGGCCCTAAGAAGAGTTCTTGGGGGAGTTACTGTAAAACATGGAATTATTTGTGGTTTGATCTCTCTGGATATTTCACTAGTGAACTCAGTCAGGTGATGGACAGGCCTTTAAAGACTGCAAATTACACATATTCAGAGGTATAGGGGGAGCAGCAGAAAAAAAAGGGCATTATTCCAGGCCTGAGGTTGGTGGCCCTGACTGTGGCAGGGGGGTTGGAGCGCTATGATTCTTGGGGTCCCTTCCAACCCATGCCATTCTATGATTGCCTAGATGGGAGTGATGTGACACCACCTCAAGTGTCTGAGCAAAAAGGCTGATCTTCGCAACTCATACAACCAGTGTTGGGAAGGACCGATCTAAATGATTGCTCACAGTATTTCCATTAACACATCCACTCAGATGAAAATATCATCCTGGAATGACAATTTATTTTCTTTTTCTGTTTTTGACAGCCCTTGTTACGGAGAGATTTGCACCCTCTCTAAAGCCACTGAGGACAGACACAACCTCCTTAGCACTGCACTGACCACTGCCCATGGAGGAGTAATAGAAGCTTAAAGCAATTGCTGTGGACATAGAGTCCAATTTGTCCGTGATTTTGCCTCATTACTAATTAGTAAAGGCCAGACAAATTATCTTGAACTTAGATAAATTAATCATGAAGCAAAGAACACAATTTCTGGCCAGGTCCAGCTTGCATTGACTGGTCAATTTTGTGTTGGCAGGCTGTAGTTAGTCACTTACTTAAAGCTTAGCCTATTCATCTAGCAATTCAGCTCCTAACTTTGACCTCAGAAATAGAAACAAAAGAGCGTTTAATATTCATAAGCTTGGCATTCCCATGAAGTCAGGTCCTTGTAGATTTGAGCGATAATGGGCTATGTTTTAGTCTACTATGAATATAATATTAACAGCACATGAGGCGTGACCAACTGAAAAAGTCACCAGAAAAATATCCAACTAATTTACATTTTTAAAGTGTCTACTGCATCCTCAAATATATTGACCACATACCTATCTGATACAAACCAATTCAGCTTTGCTGGCTTCAGCAGAGCTCTCCTAATCTACATTAGCAAAACAGGAAGACCTTTTAACTGCTCAACTACACATCTGTGTTAGGAATCATGCCTTTGATACCTACTGCATTGAAAAAGACTAGTTCCACTCTGTGTCAAACACAGAAATTATCTTTTCAAAGAGACATAGCCAAAAAAGGAAGGACTGACAGCAAGAAATTCATCTAGTAAAACCTGAGATCAACAGACTTTGAACACAAAGCCAGAATGCATCACTAGAGACATGCAGATTATCTGTCCACATCCTAATGAAACAGAAATAGAGGATTTTACAAAAATAGAATATGTGTATGTGTGTTTGCATATGCACTGCCTTTGTAAAATCTCATGGGGAAAAGTAATTATCTGCAGAAGAAAAATGATCTTGTGAGACCAGTCTGGCTATGAACAGCTAACACATTTCAGCTGCTATCATAAAGTGATGACATATAGGTATCATGAGTTAGCCCAGTGTGTATTCCATTTTCTGTTGAGACATTCCCACTAACTAGGGCCAGCACAACCTGCCCACTGCCCTTGGCAGGAGGAAAAAAAAAACCCAAACCCAAAAAACCCCAACCACAAGACCACCCCTAAAACAAAGAAACAAACACACAAAACCAGGAAAAAAAATCCCAGCAAAACTCCCCAAGACACTGATAGGGGGAGTCTAGAAATTCTTGCTGCAGTAGTTTAATACCTTAGTCAGCTCCAGCTACAAACTGCATCTTGTGTGTGGAGGTTTCCCTTCATGGACCAGGCATGAGAGAATGGAGCAAATGGTCACTTCTCAGCTATTACACTTCAGGCTGGCATCAGAACCTACACACTGATACACTGGCCCATCCAACACAGTTAACTAAAAATTCAATCACAAACCAACTCACAGGCATGTTGTGAAATTCTAAAATACAAGAAGATTACAGTCCCAGATAGGTACACTGTATGTGGGGATTGACCTTTGTTGCAGCTCTTGTGTCTTCTGACTTGTTGGTAAGGTGCTACGTACTCATTTCTGACATCTTACATCATAAGTTTACTTCAGAACATTTTGAGAAGATGCATATTAATAATCTGTTACTAAGCCGATATGTAAATGAACATATTAGAAAAAAAAGTACTTTGTGCTAGAAATTACTATACCATCTTTTTTTTTCCTCTAATATGTTTTACACTCAAAGAGGAAAGAAAAGAAATTTAAGTCAGTCAGGCCCAGGCACAGATTACAACTCAGTTCTTAATTTATCATTAACAGCATGTCAGAGGAACTGATTTATCAGGAAATCTGTCTTCCTGCAAGCAGCATTACAAGAGCACATGTAGTTTTCTTTCTAATTGATTTAGCAATGGAACTCTGCCTCTAGTTCATCAAGAACAACAACGATAGGGAGAGAAGAATCTATGATGACACTGAAAAATTCCTGTTAAAAGATTGTATGGTATCCTCGAAGGAAGCATAAGGAAGTGACCAGAGAAAGTCAGTTTGTTGGTGTCCTTTGCCAGGTGCCTATGGCTCTCATGTGAAACGATGAAATTCATGTGTGAAATTTTCATGTGTGAAACAATGAAATTCAGATCTGGTGCCTGCAATATCTGCCTGCATTTCAATGAATTTGTTAACATACTAATTTAAATGGTTTATTCCTTGAGAAACGACAGTTATCAAAATGCCTGCAGTATTTCATTGAACTGTGTGTTATTATTAAGGGTATATCAACATTATATAAATGTTCAAAGAATTGCAAGTAAAAGAAATGTGGTGATCCAGCAGAAGGCTTGGGTCTCCCTCACAGAACAGCCATTACCAGGACCTGACTGAGTTTTACTGCAAACTTTCAGGTTCACTTCATTTGAAAGATCACATCTTCCTCTCTGCAAAGACAGAGGCACCCCTTTGGGTGGGGTGTTGGAGGCCTTCAGTCTTGAGAGCTGCTTTTCTCATTCCTTGATTTATGTCTCAGAGGATACATTTAGCAGTTCAGGGAGCATTTATGAGATATTTTGGAGAAGCTCAGCGCAGCACATGTGACAAGAGCGAACATGAAGTACTAAGCAGACAATTGGATTTGAGACCAATTCTTGATTCCAATCTGGAGCACGACCTATAGCAATGAACTTGCTATCCCTTCTTCTGTTTCCTCTCAGGGCAGTAAAGATCATGATTCTGTGTCTACCCATCCTTTTCTAGCTCTTTCAAAAGCAAACTGAGATAAACTGGCAGGAATTAAGATAGCCTTTTAAGCCAATAGAGGTTAACCTCCAAGTGGGTCATGATATCAACTAGTTGGTGACAGTAACATCTTTGGTTTCTGGGACAGTCAAAAGGGGATGCATGTATGCAGACATCCATTTCAGAAGTGCTCTCACACCCAGGAAATTACTGAAATACAAATATTTTCAGCACGTCCCATTTTTCCATTGCAATTCTACTGGATTTTTGTTTTTCATGTGAAGGTTTGCTCCCCCCATCTTCTAAGTTTATATTATTTTGAAGGGAAGTACTTTAAAAGCAGGTTCCTCTTGAGCATGCAGAGGATGGAAATTAGTCATTAATCAACTGAATCCCCACAGAACCACTAACTTAATGCAGTAAAATGAATGATGGAAAGAAAAATAAATGCTTCTGAAGCAGAAATATTATATCAACCAAAACACAACACACAGAAGCTGTTCTTGTATGGGAGGGAATTGAGGAGTTCTTCTTAGATTTATTATTTGGATTATTAATACTGATGGGTTTGGGAGAAGCAGTAAGAAAAAAATCAGCCTTCCATCCTGTGATGCAGAAACCAAACACCATGCAGTCTAGAAATAAACGTTACAGATGCCCTTGTTTCTGGAGTGAAGTTGTAGCAAAGAACAAGATTTTACTTTTTCCCCTTATGTTTCTTACCTGAAGAGGAACCTGTGCATAAGTTTCCTGTCATGAAAAGACATTGTGCACCTTTGGGATGTGGAAGACAGATCCTTACAAGGAGAAATGCATCCTAATAGTTCACTGTACAAAACTAAGCTGCTCTTTCAGGGTAGGAGAGGGCTAGAAAGAAATATGCTCTTCAGTGAAATGGTTCTATGTCTTTCACGCTGAGAAAGGTTTTGCTTTAATGAAGCTGGTCCCAAACAGGTCAAAAGGATCAGATACAACATAGCAGTTCCCAAACTGAAGACATCTCCACACCTGCAGATGTGAGAAAATAAGCTTGTACTCTTTGAAAGTGAGAACTGGTCTATGAAGCTTGGTGTGGCTTACCTCTGGGGTACAAAGACACTGCTCAGAGCCCGAAGCCCCAGTGCATCATACCTGGTTCAGCAGCGGCAGCCAAAGGCTAGCAAAACCCCCCTGCCTCCCCACAGCCCCATCCTGCTGGGAACACTACATCCTTGGTTCATTATGAAAAGAAATGACTGTTAGCAGCATGAGGGCAGGAGAGGGAATTAAGGACTGAACAACCTCAGGCCTTCAGTCAGGCCCCACTTATGCTCTTTATGGTTTATAGGTTTTGGTTGGGCCCAGGAAAATTAGCCTCGAATTAAAATGGGCTACTGTGAGCTTCATTAGCTGTAAACAATCCATGTTTCTTTAAGGGGTGAGAGACCAAGCACACTAACAGCTTTCCTAGGAAAAAGTTATACTAAACCAACAACTAGATATTAAAGGTATAAAACAGGTGGTACCACTGTGCGGGAGGGAAAAATCAGAGCTGCATAAACGCAAATTCTCCCAACTTTCTACTAAATACACCCCAGCTCTCAGCTGATGAAAATTTCAGCCACTGATGAGAGAACAGATTAGGACTCCAAAAGGCATTTAAAATCAGTCCAGTTGGGATCAAAACTATTTCTGACTAGATTTGCATATGACTTTTCAGATCTAAATGTACGGTGAAGAAAGTATAGTTCTGTGCACCTTTTTCCTTAAGAACAGGTTCTTCTAAGTCCTTTACTTTGGTTGCATCTACAATTTCCAATATACTCCCTCCTCCGTACAAAAATTTCACTTCACACTTTTCTGGAAGAGTTAAAGAGACTGCCCCAGGAACAAGTTGACATGCAAGCGAAAAAGATTCAGACCAAAGAAACAAGCTGCTGTAAAGAGCAGCCCCTACCCCAGTGCCAAGCAACAGGGAAAATTGGCTCTAAGCTCTTTCTGATGCTTTATTGAAATGTGTTGGTTTCTCCGCGCAGCAGAACTACCCTCTGGTTTTTACAATGCCGTGCAAACTCAGAGAGCTGTGTACATGATTTTGGATAATCAAAAGCAGCAAGCATGCCAGAAATCAGTTTACCCTATGCAAACAGTGTTACCTTGTATTGATTTCCTCAGCACATGTTAACATAAATCTGACATTAACACTAGCTTACTCGCCACTCCTTTCTTTGAGAGCACACTGATTTACAAGCTGTGTTAACATATGATGTTTTCAGACTAACAACACTCTTTCCTCTCTACACAATAATGAGGCATCATTTACCATTGCCCATCAGATTCCTTGACTGAACGCATCTTTTGTTTGATTTCTTTTTTTGAAGGCTTTACCACATTACTCGTCTGCTTTTCTGGGTTCTGCTGTAATACTTTGCTGCCATGCCAGGCGGGAGAAAGATTCAAATTTTTTTTTCCACCCAACAGGGGTGACTGCAAGGAATCACTCATGAGACAGGCTGTCACTCCTTTAATTCATTAGATGTCATATAATCACTCAACCCTCATTTAGGTACTTTAAAAACAACTTGTCTCTGCCTCCCCAAATGGAGAAAACACTGAGCTTATTCACAGTTCATTTGACATGTTTTCTCTCAAGTGAAAAACAGGTCCTTCTATTTGATGCCTTCAAGTATGTTTAAAAAATATTTTAATTGTTTTTATAGGATTATGGTTTTTAACAAAACCTCTTCTCTTTCTAATCTTTCAGGTATAAAAACCAACATTACTAATATATTTTGTGCCACACATTTCTATTTTTTCTAGGTTCTGAGAAAAGCCTGGCACTAATCTCATTGTAGGGTTATGGGCATTTTAGTTTTCTACTTTAACAAAGAGAAGAAACACAAAGATTGTAATTCATTCTTTAACCCAACTGACAAAACTTTGTCACATAAACCATTTGCTTTCTCTTACTTTGGCCTATTTAAGCAAAATCCTGACCAATAGTCACACTCACACACCTGATGTATCAAAATGATAGCATAAGGAAAATTCCATGGGAAAACAAGAGGTACGTGAAACACACACTCTGCCCTGATATACACACAGGGCTACTCTACATCCCAGATTGTCAGTGTACCCCATACCCTGTCTCCATGTCATGGAATTGAGCCTAAGTTGAGTATGTATGGACCTTGGCAGGAGCTTTCCGTGCACAGGACCTGATACTGACTTCCCTTTTAATGTAATTTTTGTTATGTAGCAGCAATTCTTTGCTTATAGAACCTTGTTCCAACCTCTTCCCTTCCTCCTATAAAAGCAGGGAAGTGTTTTTGTGTACATTATTAATAAATAATAATATTAGTAGTAATAACAATAATAGTAATAATAAGAAAGTATTATTTTCTGAATCAAATCCATCCAGAAATTTAACAGCAATGCGAACATTTGGAAAGAGCAGAAGCAGAGGCAAACACTATTAAAAAAAAAGTAAGAACTTAAAAACCTGGAGAGCTATTACTGATACTATGACAAAGTTGCCTCTCTAAAACCTATTATAAGTAAAGAATATAAATATATAAATTTCCAAGAGTTCTTCAGGAATTGGCAGTTGGGGACAAGAAAAAGGAAAAGAGAGAAAGAAATAGAATATACTATGAAATTATTGAAATTGCAAAGCTCTTTATCTCCATTAGGTTAAATGCTACAATTTAAGCACTCTGCATGTCAGCTCATAAAGCCGCCCTGACATAAGTTTCAAAAAAGAGGATCTTCCCACCCCTGGCCCCCCAGTCAGTAGCAGTTAATAAATCAGTCCCCAAAACAAAAAGATCCCTCTGCTCATGAACCAGTGGTTTGCAGAAACTCGCAGCTGTGATGTTGGCTTCCACGAGGTGTCCTCTTGCAGTAACTTTACCCAGCAGCGGCACCTCTGCACCAGCTGTGCAGCCTTGTTTCTGCTCCCTCCCTCCCCTTCCCCCCCCCCCCCTTTT
>VZTU01005196.1:155897-219435 GCA_013400835.1 Zapornia atra
ACTACATACCCATCTCTAACACACTGAGGCAAATAAAGGTAGAGATCATCAGGGAGACTTGAGGCTACGCATAGCTTGCCTTTCACTGGGTTCCTCAAAACCCTCATGGAAATCCTTCTCAAGGCAAGGTGATTTTTATTTTTTTGTTAATGATAAACTCATTATCTCAGTTTGGTGCTTACTTGCTAATCTACTGCAGATATAGTGGTCTAAATTTAGGACCTGGGTTTTTAGAGTCAACATTGACTACAGCCTCCTGTTAGCATGAAGAACGGCAATTTAATTTGTTAATTGAATTTAATTTCTGATCGTGCTTTTTACTTAACAGTTGTGCACCATGCTTCTAAATCCTTCAAAAAAAAAAAAAAAAAGGGTTTATTAGAGTTTCTGTCACTCTGCTAAAACTTATCATAACTGCTATTGAGGCAACAACACAAAAAGTTCCGTGGATCAAAAAAAGCAGAAAACTTACATAGGTTTTGTATACCAACCAGCATAATCAACAGTGTGTAACAGCTAATTAGTCTCATTGAATTTCCAGTAAAGAAATAGAGCTCCATTTTCTGTGACACATAACCTGTTTCACTAAAATTGCAAGGTAGACGTGACTTTTAATTTTTTTTTATATTGCCTCTGTTATTACTCACTGTAGTCAGTCCCTTCAAGGAGCTGAGATACAGTTTGGCAGCTGCATCTTCCAGCAAGTTCAGTGGGATTTATTTGCAGGTGTTCAGCAACTGCTTGGATGTGGTTCTTGACGTTATGACAGCTATGCATCTTCTGGATGAAAATATGTTGGAAATCATAGCTTATTTTCACATTTTGTTTTTTGCAGGTACTTGTATGTCATACTGGCCCTCACCTGGTTTGCCCTTATGTAATTCTAGGCAACTATGTTGTACTTGCAGCTCTTCTACCTTGTCTTAAATGTGATTTACATTTTTCAGCCAAGCACCAATTTACCCTCAATGATACATCCTTGGACACCACCAGCAATCGGCAGGCCTCACACAGATCTCACAAAGAAGTTCCTCAATACCAGCCAAAGGACTAATTCTAAAGAAACTGAGTCTAACAAAGCAATGTGAGGTGAGGCAACAGTATTGGTAAACAAGATGATGAACACTGCAGTTTTCACTCTGAAGAATTAACACTCTCCACAATTAACTCTGATTTGCTCATACGTTCTTGCTGCTTACAAACATCAAAGAAGCCTAAAGATAGCATGATACTTAAGAGTCCTGAGGTGCTGTCTGCCTGGAAAGACACTGGCATCATTTGAACAATAAATCAGCACAAGAGGTGTGGAATCAAGCTCCTTGTAGCTTTCATGCCAGTATTGGACCAGTCAAAGGATGGTGTCCTTGTGCAGATGGGTTCATGTGCCCTTCTTAAGTGGCAGCATGAAGGGTGAACTTTGAGCAGGGATGAAGACATTGGTTATGGAATGATTCTCCACACCTGAGCTACAAGAGACTGTCAGCATCTTTCATTAACATGCATCATATTGTTTAGCTAACAGAGCTTGGAAAGAATCCACTATTTTTCAATATTTTTCCCATTATTATAAAAAGATTAAATTTTACTCCAGGTCACATATGAAAGATGAAAAATTAGGAGGAAGAGACATGAATTAGTGCAGAGAATGTGAAGAAAGAAAGTGATTGCTCTTTCATCTTTGTCTCAGCAAGGCACATACTTCCTGTTGGCAACCCTAGAAGGTGCCCCGAGAAGAAGCCATCTGATAAGCTGTTGCTACTTGGTGAGGAAGGAGTAAAAAGTACTCAAAGGAAGCAATGCTTGCAGTGAAAATATTTTTTTTTTTTTACTGTTTTCAACATTGTATCGGCACTCATTTTTTCCTAAGTCCTAATGCCTGAAGTGTTATAAGAAATTCATCTGTCTTTAAAAGAAACCAAACAAAAAATGGAAGTCCTCAAGAATGGAAAACTAAACCATATTTTCAAAACACCTGTGATTCTAAATCTCACTAAAAAAAAAAATTATGTAATGTCACAGAAGTAAAATCTAAGGATAAAACAAAATGTTAAAAATTTTACACAGTTTATTTACATTTTATTAAAGTCGCTCATATAGCTGAAAACAGAAGTTTTTTCTCAACACCTCCCTAACACACACACACACCCTAAAACCCCCAAACCAACCCCAAAAACCTAAAAGCAAGAACAACCAACCAAAAATCATTTAGGCACCTACAATAAGCTGCCTGAGTTCTTTTGAAAAATGATCTCTATGAATCCTGAAAAAAGAACCAAACCCCACATCTCAAAATCTTAATTCTCTTAATCCAAATTTTAGTGATACAATCTGTCCATTTGAACCAAGAGTTACTGGTTTTATCTTTTAAACCTGTGTAAACCTCATACAAAGTCAAAGCAACATTTGAGAATGGAGAATCTTAACATGGAGGCAGTCTGCCACCATTTGCAGGCTTAGATGATTCATAGTGTGTTTCTTCTCAAATTAGTTCCACCTTTTTCTTCTGAAAAAAGCCGATTTCAGCCTTCAATGTTCCTCAGTTGACACATATTATGTATATAATACTTATGTTTTTGCAGTTACTTTGTATAGAAAACCAAAACAAATCAAAGAACAGATGAACTGCCTGCAACCTTTTTGACCTGACATGAAGTGCTGTGAGAAATTTAAAGTAATTTTGTTCTGGGGAGTTAACTTGAAAGTTTAAAGGAAAGAAACAGATTGATATCCCTACCCCCTTAACATTTCAGCAAATATAATCTGTGTTCCCTTCCCATTCTTACTTTAAAAAAACAAAACAAAACAAACCTGGGTAGGTAAACATTTAAACACAAAACGAGAACAAGTGAAATTATAACCTTGTAACTACCACAGCCTTGTCTGCTGGATTCCATCCTCAGGGCACCATTTAATATTAAGATGCACAAAAACCATTTAAATAATGTTAGGGTTGGGATGTGCCACAAACCAACAGATGCTGTGCAATTCAAAGTTAAGGATGACACTTCATCACTACTGCTTTTAACAAGGAGAAGAAAAAACATGTAAATTAAGGACATAATTTCAGCCTTTCAAACTAATTCTTCAGGGTTTATCGGCTTGTTACAATGGTAATGGTATTTTAAGCACAGTTTTCTGTACGTTAAATGCCAAAAGCCTTCTCTGTGTTCAGGCAATACTAAAGTTTGCAAAACTGAAAGAAAAGTAAGTGATAAAATTGAAGAGTCAGATTCCCAGTGAACTGCTAAATAAATCACTGTAAAAATCCTACCATATTTTTGGGAGGGGAGTAGGAAGTAGAGTGCGATGGTGTGAACATCTAACATCATTCCAAATGCAAACAAAAAACGTAATGCTTGACAGAAACTGACAAAGAATGACACGGGAATATTACCCACACAGGGAACATAAAACATCGTGAAATTGAATCATCTGGCATAGATAGTTCTGTCTAAACCCTCATTTTCTAATTCTTTGTGATGTAAATACACTAACAGCAGTAAGACTCAGAAAGCTTCAAACTTCCATGAGTAGTGAGTTCTGAGACAACAGTGAGTCTTGGTGGTATGTGTTTTAATTATAGAAGTTTTCTCACGTACAGAGACTAATTTTATGCCTGAAAACCATTGCATTTAATAGAAATTATATAGAAAACAAGAAGCTGAGAGGCAAAAAGTACTGAACATCTCACTATGAGGTTTCAACTGTAGCCACTGTTGATGTGTTCATTTCTTTTCACAATTTGTTCCAGTTATGTAGTTTCTTATCCTCTGAGAGGCCCACTCAGATTTTCAGACTGCTCATTAGTTGAGTCCCACCCACAACACAGAACTATACACATAGAAACTTAAAAAAAACAAAAAAAGCAAAAGAGAAAAGTCGACTTGAGCAACAAGGTTTGCACAGTATTAAAAAAACACCTTGAAAGTATCTGAAGCTGAAAAACACAGAGGAGGTCCTGGAAAATATATACATGCATATAAAAAACGACCTAGGAGACACAGGTAAGTCTGAAACATACCTATCAAAGCAAATAATTCCAGTATATTATTGCAGGATTGTTTTATAAGTCTAACATACCTTTTCCTGAACCCATTCCTTTTGCTTCAGCGCCTCGTTTAAAGAAACTATATTACACAAGATAATTAAGTTAGCTGCTTCCAATGTTAAAAGAAAAAAGTTTTCTCTCTCTAGATGAAAGATTTAGACTTCTTAAGTTAACTAGTGTACTTTAAACTTTGCTTACTTAATTCCACAAGAAATTCAGTCAGTCAGTTATATTATGGGACAATATACTAAGAAATACCCAAACACCAAAACAAACCCAAACATAAAACAGAATACTCACTATGAAGAGGCAGACAGACAGCAACAGGTCACTGTGATACAGCTACCAAAAAAAAAAAAAAAAAAAAAAAAAAAAAAAAAATCACATCTGTACCTCTTTACGAATTTAAAGAGCCAGCTTCACCCCAGCATGCTGCAATGATGAGAAAAAAGGTTTCTTACTGTAAGAAGAAAAATGTATGTGGGTGATCTTTCCAGGAAAGAGCGTATTCCTGCTTTGTTATATTGGTTAAAAAAATAATGTGTAACATAAAACATTTAAACTTGATAGTGGTGGCAAATCTATTCTAGTTTTTATGAAGAAAAATTTTCCTTTTTTGTTTCACTGAATTTTCCTAATAAAATAATTTGAATCAGCAAGTGATAAGCATGAGTGAAGACAGCCTAGAATTTCTTGATTCTAGAAGGTGTGAACATTATACTGTCTAAAGTTAACATATGAAATAGTTATCTGATAAACCACAGAGAAAATTATTCATCAAACAGTCCAGTCTCAATCCTCCTGAAATCCCTCTAAAAGAAATATACTTACAACCTCCCCATATCATGTTATTTTTATCTCATGAGGTTTAACATATCATTTGCTTTTCCTCTTTTCCTTTCCTCTTTTAAATACCTTCTCCTCAACATATTTATCTCCACCACTTTCCGCTTCAAATTCTGCTTTAGGAAGAGGTCTCATAGTTGTTTTTCACTTCTTTTCTTATATTTAATTTTCTTTAGATTTACAACCTTTGAAATCAAGAGAGCTACACTCTCAGACAAAGCTAATATAAAAATACATATTAGAAAAAAAAAAAATCAAGATGCATCTTAGCCCACCTCGGAAACAAAGAGGAAATTACTTTGCCTTACACTTTACAAGGTTAAGGCAGCTGAATAAATACGTAAGTGGAGGCAGCAAAAGAAAACGGCTGAATCCCATAGATACTGTTTTTCTGTTGTGCTCAGTCGTAAAGATTGTGGGAGGGGTACAAAATACGAAGTAAGTTAACATTTTCAATTACAATAAGAAATTGGAAGGAAAAAAATCATAGGGATGATCTGTACTTCGTAATGGAAACTGTGTTTATTTCTTAAGCACTTCTCTCCAGATTGAGTGCAGAAAGATAACCAGCACTGAAACTACTAGTTCAAACAGTTTCTTACGCCCAGGAGAACTCAAACCTTCCCCTTCTCTCCAAGGGGACTCGGTCCCTGCAGTGGAACCCCGAGCCGTGCAGTTAAATTTCAGGGGTGGCACAGCCAGTCCCTCAGTGACCCTCCATCCTCCCCAACTGCTTTGTCTTCAGTCGTCTCACAGGACGAGCTTTCAGTCAAAGCACCAAACCCCGGAGAGCTGAAAGAGCCCGGCACACGCCGGGATGGGGTACCGCAGGACCTGCCCTTAGGGCCGGGGGGGTGGAGGGGCGGTGATTTTCACTCTGCAGCCTCCTCCCGCAGAGGCAATGCACCACCCAGGAGATGCTTCTTGTCCAGCAGCACCTCCCCAGACTCCCTGATATCCTGAAATTGATGCAGAGGGAGTTTTCTCACCCTGAAGCAATTTACTGACACATTCGTGGGGACTGCAGTGGGTTTTGTTTTGTTTATCGTCTTGCTAATGAAGTGTTTGTTTGTGTGTGTGCAAGCGCTCCTCGGAAGAAAACTCCAATTTATCATGCTTGTGTTGACATTGCTTCATCTGCAGCCTAAACACAAGCAGAGACTGCACAGAAATCTTGCGGGTGGCTAAGTACTTAATACCACTTCTTGCAGAGCAATAAGGGCCAGAGAAAAAAAAACAACACATGGTTTAGGTGACACCTATCTCTCCAGATCACCAGCTGATGCAGGCAACTGCTTGACAGTCAGAGTGATGTTCTCAGTCCTATAGCTTGGTGAAGACTGTAAAGAAAAATGGAAAAATATTCCAATAACTTGACCAACACAGAGCAGGTTATCATGAAAAGTCAGTTCTCTTTTAAACAGGCAGATTATTCAATATACTTACCTGCAGGAGGCTCCAGCTGGTGGATAAATCTGCCCCTATACAGGAGAAGGAGGCAATATATTGATTAACAGAACTGCTGCTGCCATCCAGGAAAAATAAAGTGAAAGGAATAGGAGAAAGAAATCAATTTCCCTTATCGCTCTCCAGCTGCACATTCTGTTTCTCTCTGCCATGCTTATATGGGCAAAACATTGTATTATCTTTCCTCTTGTGAATAGTCCCACTGAAGCATTTATGAAATGGAGGATGTATATGGCTCATCAAAGGCTATGACCCCACGGATAAATCTGTATACCTCCCTGAAGAAGTCCCTGCTGCGCTTCTTTTATATAGATCTGCTCCAGAACACATGGGTTCAGAGTCAGCCTTATAATATCTAGGAGTTTTTTATCTTCCATTAGAATTCAATTGTGGACAAAGCAGACTTTTAAAATGGTTGTCACGTCCCTGACACCTAACGCACAAGCCTTTCCAGAGTACTTGTAGGAGTTCCCAAAACTTTACAGCACCGAACAGGGCACTGTACTCTTCCCCATGGCCACTATAACACCTGCTAGTTTTATATAGAATGTGTTTACTTGTGAGGGCTGCCAGCAGGAAGAAAAAAACCCCTAACAACAAACCAAAAAACCCACAGTGAATGAGCTTTACATCAAGAGGTGGAGCCCAGAGGTTTTGGTACTCTGAATTCTCTGGGGAGAGGTGGGGTGGTGAAGTGACCTGAAAGCACTCATTCCTCAAAGGGAAAATGATTAAAAAAACCCCAAACCTAAGCAGGTTTGAATCCTATTTCCCATGACCACTGACATCAATGACTGCTTCCTGATTGTAAAGAACAAAGTTGAATGGTGCAATACCTCATTAACATGCCAGAGCTGGTGGGCTCTCCAGGAGCATACTATCCCTTACACCTAACCCCAAGAGCTTTGCAGCATTCTATAAATCTCATTTGCTGGCCCTCATCCAAGACGTTTGCTTTTTGTTGTCCACCCTCTATTTTTCGGCGCAGAAGCTATGTGGGATGGAAGCAAAAGGACACTGCCCCGTACCTCAGCAACAGCCTTCCCTGGGCTGCTTTCCATTAATCCCTTCCTGTTCTCTGTCCTTGCCGTAAAGGGGGATCACTGTGGCACAAACTGCTCCAAGAGGTGGTGCCACCCTGCTAGTTCTTGCAAGTGTTGACTTTTTACATCTCTTTGCCCAGTTAACCCACCAACATAAAAAATATTTTTAGGAAGCTATTCTTATACTAAGATGCATCCTATTTTATAGCTAATAGTGAGGGTCCTGTAAGCAAAAGCAGACTTTATGCATGGTAAATACGCTTAAGCAACATCAGAGAAGCTTTCACAGGATCTTTCCCCATCTTTTCCCCCAGCCCCCAAATCTGTAGTCATTCAATTAAGTGCCTTGGGATTTGGGGTTGGATGGTGCTAGGAGGGTGTCAGTCATCATTAGTAAAATTATCAGACTTAGACATTATGCATTATTTATTCCAAATATTTATTCATTATTGTGTCCCAGATTAATGTAAGCTACTTGAGGCAAATCTATTTCTTATGGAAGTATTAGTGAGAGAAATTCTGAAGTAGAAGAAACAAACAAACAAACTCTGCCAAGCTCCTTCAAGGAATGAGAGAGAGAGAGAGGAAAAAGAGAGAGAAAAAAGTTTTAATAAGATGATTGATCCTAAAGCTGTCAGGTTGTATTATTGCCAGTAAGCAAGCCTCTTCTGGGAGCACAGATGTTGATCTAATATATTTGGTCCATGATCTAATTTAATATGTTAGATCTCCTCTTGGTAGACAGTAAGTTTTCTTCTAGTTCTTTGGGAGAAAAAAATGAGAAAAAAATTCTTAGTTGCAAAAGCTGTGTGCTCAAATTTTTTAAGTGAGTTAGCTTGCATATTATGTAAACTTGTGCAGCTTTGTTGAAACCAATAGCATTATTTTGATTTCTGTCTGTCAAAATCTAGTTTAGTATCAGCAACCCAGAAAGTGATATTGTGGTTTGCAAAAATTTCACCTTATTTTTGCTACCAGTTATTCTTAATATGATTTGTTATGTCTATTATTAGCATTACAATGACAGGAAAGGGCTGGGAAACAGTCATTCTATGTGCTGCACAGGCATGTAGCATAGCAGGAGATAGACCAGGTAGACCTTGACCAAGAAGGAAATACTAGAATTACCTGGAACAGACCACTGGTGCAAGCTAAAATAGAGGCAAAAGAAGTTAAGTGATTTGCTCTTTTCTTATATTCCCATTGGAGACCCTTACAAAAAGAGGCAAGCTTTCTGTTCCCTGCTTGACTTTACACAGATCCAGAAAATTTAGTTTATTTTGGTGCATTTTCTTTTTTAACTGTCTTAAGGCTTTGCACTTCTAAAAACTCAGAAATTATCAGAAACAGTGGAACAACAAAAACTGAATCCATGTGTCCAAACAATTCCTCAGTAGAAAGACCAGCCTTGATCTCTTAATCTACCTTTCCGCAGTCTCAACCTCAACTTTTGAACTAAAAGGATAACGGATATCCATATTTGGCAATCCTTCCACACCACAGGGCAAAAAGATGTGACTTTGATCCTGCAGAGCCATTCACTTGGCATCTAACCATAATGTGCCATTCTATAGGACATCAAAACTCACATGGGCACAGTCCTGCTGTCAGCTCCTGCCAGGAGATGCAGACACTCATCACAGAATCACAGAATCGTAGGGATTGGAAGGGACCTCGAGAGATCATCGGGTCCAACCCCCCTGCCAAAGCAGGCTTCCCAGCTCATATCTCCAGAGAAGGAGACTCCACCACCTCCCTGGGCAGGCTGTCCCAGGGCTCTGTCACCCTCACTGTGAAAAAGTTCTTCCGCATGTTGGTGCGGAACTTCCTATGCTCCAACTTGCAGCCATTGCTCCTTGTCCTGTCCCCACAGACCACTGAAAAGGGGCTGGCCAATTCCCCCTCCATGCCATGCTTAAGATATTTATAAACATAAATAGGTGCCTCCTTAGTCTTCTTTTCTCTAGACTGAACAGCCCCAGCTCACTCAGCCTATCCTCATACAGGAGATGTTCCAGGCCCTTAATCATCTTTGTAGCCCTTCTCTGGACTCTCTCCAGGAGGTCCCTGTCTTTTTTATAACAGGGAGCCCAGAACTGGACCCAATACTCCAGGCAGGGCCTGATGTGAAGCAAAATCAGCATGCTGCTGTCCCTCCAGTGAAAGCTCCCCTAATCCACAGGAACACATCAGTGGGTGGGCAGTGGCAACCAAACATGGTATCTACCACAGTATCCTCCCCCAGCAGCAAACCTCAAGGAACAAACTAGAATTAGCAAAAACCTATTGTGATATTTCCTTGGAGTACACTCCTAATTTGCTGTGATCTGCGGGCCAGGTATTTTTTAAAACAAGAATGAACACAACATCTGAGTATCACCAGGAATCTGTTTGGATCTTGATTTATGAAAAGGAAGAAGGAAAACAGACTTACGCTGTCATGACATAAATACACAAAAGTTTCTTTCTGACAGTCCATAAAGGAGAAGGTGAACAGCAGGTTAATTGCATTGTGATGGGAAATTGTATTCTTAAAGTTTTCTCTTTCTCTCTTTCTCCCTCCTTAATGTTTTCAACAATTTGCTGTTAACTTAGTGCAAACTGGATTTATATTTTTGCTGCCATAGTTCACATCATGGTTAAAGACAAATAACCAGTAATGGACCAGCCAGGTAGAAGCAGTAGGAGCAATGAGATAAAAGAGTTTCTGTTTTACAGCAACTGAAGTTTAGAAACTTCTTCAAAGCATTTTAAATGACAGCCAGTTTGGTGTTTGCATGCAAATAACCAATGTGTTTATCGCAGCAGGAGACCAGTGGATTTGAGCACATCAACCCACCAGGAATGGTCCCAGGGACACTGCTTGAAGCTTTCTCCTGTCCTAAGGCAGTGCAGAGCAGAAAAGTTCTGCCTGACCTCTTTTAACCCAGAACATTTAAAAGAAAAAGCGAGGAGGAAAAACCGTTTTGATTGAAGGAAGTAAAGATGATTTTTTACTGAATTTTCTAGTTCTGAAAACTGAAGCACAGAGAGGGTGAATAACAGCCTGTTACCACCCTGGCCAAGGATAGAAATCAGCTCTTGCAACACAGTTCTGTTCTGCCCTTACCCCCTCCCAATCTATCTGGAACCATAGCTTGCAGATGTTGAGCCTCTTCACATGTAAATAAATGCCACCTGCTTAAACTTCTTCTCCTATCCTATATGTATGCTGGGACCAGCTGATGGAGAATTACACCTACTTCTATCACCTGTGGATGGAGGGCACTCAGAACCATGAGGCTAGATCTGAGTCCCTGAGACATTCATGTCCTAAATCCTTGGATTGTTTTAGAACAGAGAATATGTTTAACAGTTGCTACAACCAAGCTACAGAAATCTCAACTTTTTAAAATCTCCTGCAAGAACTTGCAAAACACAGAGATGAAACAGGGCCTACAAGACTAAAGAGAGTAAGGAACAACTTGCCCAGAGTTTTACAACACCATTTTCCAAAGTAGTGATGAAACAGGTTAAGGAACTTTTCTCCAAATTCTTTAATGTTGAATATTCCCATTCTGTCTCCTTTAAGGAAAAATTTCTGGCTGATCTGAAAATGCTCGATACAAGTCCCATCTTTTAACTTCTATCCTTTCACTTATAGTTGAATAGCTCAACTTTCTCACCTCTTCTTCTTTTTCTTTTCCCTATGCTACACTTCAGTTTCAATTATGAAACCCTCAGCGTCATTTTCCTATGCTGGCAGAACTATTCAAATGTCTTGTCAGAGGTTAAGCCCACATTGGAAAGTCAAGAACAGATATAGCAGGGGGAAAAAATGGAAAAAAAACCCAACCCCAACCCCACAAACCCATAGCTGCTTGAATAGCTGAGAAATGTTTCTTTGAGATGGAAGTGTTATTGTATGACAGAAAGCACAGCCGTGCAGAACAAAACCAACAGTTTTTTGGCACTAACAAGGGGCAGGAATATCTACAGTAACAGAAACTGACTTACTGTACCTACCAAGTTCTTAAACAATGCTACACAGACCCCTGAGCAACATCCACTGCCCTACTGTTTACTTGTCTATACGTAGAGCAGGATATTGGCATTTTAGTTTAACACAATTAATAATTGTTTAGGATCTGTTTTTTAAAATAATCTCATTTGAAATTAGAGGTTGGATCACAGTCTGGATTAAGAAAATGTGATGACCTGTACGGATTCTCAGCGATTTAAGTGATCAGTAGTCAGACCCAATAGGATGGTATAAAAAGTGGTGTAAGCCATGTAATGTCAGATCAATTTGAGTAGGTCTTCAATGGCATAAAGCACACCTTTCTAATTAAAACAGAAGTGACAATGTAAAGTCCATTGATTCTTATGACACGAAAATGAGACTTGCTCCAAGGCTTTCAGCCACACATTTGGATCTTACTATATCCAATTTTCTCAGTATATTGAAGCTGCTAAGTCAGCAAAAACACTGCAATATTTCACTGGCTGTATTTTAATTCTGCTGAAAAACCTATTCAATTCTTCTTTAAGATTTTAAGATTCTCCTACATGAACCTGTCAGCAGTGAAAAGCATTGCTATTCAAAAGGAAAACACAGCATGTCTCTCTGATAAATATCAGAAAAGACCCTTGGTGACAGTGATGCGCTTCATTTATTTGTTTATTTATTACATGAATGCATTCAAAAGCCTTTATGTCATAAAATGAAGCATGGCAACAACCTATGGGTATTCCCCTAGTTGAGCCACCCCTCCCACCACTTGGGTCCGATGCCCCGTAAGCTGTCCTTTTCCAATGTCCTCATCAGTTCCTCAAAAATTCAAGCCCTTGCAGCATGTAATGTTTGCCCACGTGACTCCACGTTCCTCATCTTCCTGAAATTTAGATTTCAGCTGTCAGCTGAATGGCAAACTTCTCATTGAAATGTCATTTCACGCATTGCTAGGTTTCCTCTTCTCTCTCACCCTCTCCCTTTCACTAACAGAGCTGTTTTGAATCTAGATAATTCTGATCTGTATGATAAAAAGGTAGCAAGACTTAACTAGAGTGTACATTTCATCAGCTGCAGCAGGGGCTTTCAGGTAGACAAATACTGGCTGCTACCTGATACCCTGATTGTTTCTCTGAACACAATGGGAGAACCTGCTTCTACTCTCACTTTTTCAAAGGCAGACGTATCTCCACTGGCTGCAAGGGAGTTACTCTCAAGCTTGGACCCATCTACAATTTGGACTCATCCAGACCTTCTACTTTAGGGAAACTAAGGCCACAAAGCAAAGACATCCAATGTGGATCAAAATAAGCATGCATGAAGAAAAGCACTGGCCAACAATTAGATGACTGGCAAGCCCTGGAATAATCCCATATAGAATCTGCTAGATTTTAGATATGCCTCTCTTTTTTACTGACTACAGAATGAATTTGTGGTACACAGGTTCTTAACACTGTCCTAAATTCCTGAGTTTAGGGTGGATTAGTTTGGGTTTAAGGAGCCTAGCTTTGTGAAGCAGCTGCTTTAATGCATCACTGACGTTTGTGAACTATACTTCTCAATCAAACCCAAGGAGATTTAGGAGTTTTTCTTCCTTCAGTGATGCTGTGATTGATATATCCATAACACTAGTCCCATTTTTGATACCCTTGGGCAGCTGACACTTCCAAGCAGGGCTGCTGGCTGTGCTGCACAAACAGAAATGCTCATGTTAAAACAGCAGTTGGAGACCTGATGGGGTTCCCTAGATGCTTATGTTTAGGCATCTTAATCCTGCTCAAACTGTGCCAAGACAATAGTCTGTCACAATACTGTTTAACTGATCATGTTGCAGCATCTCTGATGTGCAAAGTGTGCCTTTGCAAGAGTCTTTCTCACATAGCCTAAATGAAAGCCTTACACCTAAAACCTACCACATGCTGGACCAGGCCAGACATTGGAAGTCTGGTCTAAGAGTCAGTACAGTGTTATTATTCTACAGGGCTTCCAGACCTCAGTTAACAAACCTCGAGCCTTTTCTCAAACCTTGTCCTGCTCAAGGAGTCCTGCCTTGTGAGCATGGAATGAACTAACAGGAACTGTGAAGCGGTGCCTTGGCTTCTGGCTTAGTGCCACTGGTTAAGCACAGCTCTGCTCTGACTTACCACTCAGGCTGTGCAAAACTAAATTGCCTCAGCCTAGATCTCTGCATGATAATCAGCATATCCAATTAAACTACATTGGGACCCAGACTCTCTCAGACCCAACTCGCTCAGGTACTTCTGTATTGCTGAGGTAGATGTAATTGTGAGTCAGAAATTAAATCCCGTTTCCTCTGTTGTATTCTTTATGTAATGGTACTATAGAGGAAAAATAAATATGTAAACTCCAGGCTTTGTGCTTCCTCAAAACCACCATGGTTCTTTGATATGAATTGTAATTAACCAGGGGAATGATTACCAAGTGCTGCAGTGTTGCTGAGCATGTTAAAGTTAAGACAGGTTTACATGATTTTTACTTAAAGACATAGCTAAACTTAAACAGAAATCCAATCAGAGAAATCCTACCGGAGCACGAAACGCTAACTGATCAGCACAGTCTCTGCAGGTTTACAAACCTGTGAAATTCCTTGGCTCTGGACCATTCTAAAATGACTCGCCCAGGACCACAGAGAAGACATGTGGCAAGCAGGCAACATCCCCCAGACTCAGCACTGAGCTGGTGCTTCCAAGGCCCTGATCCCAAGTTGCTCCAAGAGAGCAATAACCATTCTTTATAGAAAGAGTTATTATGGCAGATGTCAAAAGATGATGATCATGAATGCTACTGTTTTCCAGCTACTGATACTGAATTTAAAAAAAAATATTTTAAAATACTCTGTTTTTAAACTCCAACACTTAAACCCCTGTATCTTTCAAATGTAACTGAACTAGAAGAGATGAAAAAGAAAACCCATAGTTTGGACATTAAAATACTTTTCCTTGACAAGTGCTTTCTTATTTGCCTCAAAGAAGAAAAACTTAGAAATATATTTTTTTCCCTTATGTGTTGGCAAGACTACTGAACGTTACGTAAAGCGATGCTGCAGGTTAAAGACTGAGGTTATTTGTGTCAAAAATACTCTGACTTTGTGCTGCTGCTGCATTGAAAACCAAAACAAATTTTAAACCAGCACTTTTCCCTTGCGGTGATTTGATTTGTTTCTTGATGTTCCGGGTCAGGGAGCAAAGGCATTAGAAGGTCAAAAAACCCAAACCAAGCAAAACAAGGGGGAGGGGAAAGAAAAGGAAAATAACGCATCCAATGTCTTGACGCCCTCTAACCTGTGTTTATCATGTGTTCACCAAACACAGCAAATACTTAGAAGGAAACTATAATTTGTAAGCAGAGATAAGGTGCCCAGAGGCCTGTTTACAAGCAGAATATGCAAATTCTTATTGCAGTCCCAAAGAAATAAGTGGTTGTCTTTTCATAAAATATATAACTAAATAGGAAAATGCTCTATTTGGGGTTTTTCTTATGTTGTTTTTCAATGGTCCTGCTGCTTGGCTTCATCCATAGGTGACGGAAACAGATTTGTTTCCATCAGTCGCTCAGAAGCTACAACATTTCATACTGGACCAGAGAAGTGTCTCCAATTTAATCCAATTTAATTCTTTAAACCAGCCTCTAAATCTAAGAGCTAGGAAAAAAATTTTTATGTTGGCCCTTACCTGCAAGCAAAGTGCTTCATAGCCAAATCCCTACTTTAAATGCTGTGCTACAAAAACAAATAAATCTGACAGCAAATGGCAGCTCCTGTTTTCAAAGCCTTCCTTCTTGCATGGAGCAGAGTAAGAGCTCCTGGTCTTTTGCCATGCTCTTCCCCATTCAGGGAGAGCTTTTTGGGAAGGGAGAGCCACCCCAAGCTCTTTTGGTGCAGTAGCATAGCAGGCCCTATGACAGGAATGATAAAATCTCACAACAGAGGTATGGGAAGGTACTGGTGTCTCTGAACACACCATGCAGGAAAAAGACCAACTCAGACACTGGCCAAAATAAAGTTCCACATGATGATGCTAAATTTGACAGTTTTTTAAGCTTTTCCTGTTCACAGGCAGCAGATCTCAGTTTAATCTTTCTACTGCTTACTTATGTGGAATATTGATTAACATCAGTTAATAATGTGGCAGAATCTTTAATATCAAGTACCTGAACATTGCAGCATGGAGTCATCCAACCCGGTATCTACACATGGTAGCATCTTCCCAAATAGAACAGAGCAATGACTCTTCCTAATTTTTCATTTCAATTTTGTCGCTTCTGAGCAGGATAACTGCTCATGAAAAGCAAAGGAGTGAAGAGGGGCTATAAAGCCCTTGACAGCTACATCTGGGCAGTGTAGGGGTACGAGAAGTGGAGTGTGAAGGAAAGACGTGCCATTGGGACAACTTCATTACGGACTGAATAGGTTTTTTACTGTTAGAAGTAGATGACTTCGAGCTTGGAAACAGCATTGATTAACATTCTGAGCAGCTCCTGCTGCTAAGGAGAAAGACAGATAATCTCACCTTGAGCCTCTGAGTATTGTTGCTTTTCTGATTATTCTTCCACAGGGTCAGAAAGAAGTGATATTATTACAGTGCTGTTAGAAGATTTCCAGTCCAATTAAAAGGCAAATCAGCAGCTACATATTTCTTCAGCCTTGACAATTACAACCAGACATATTTATTTGCTGCATAAGCAGAAGAAAACCCCAATCAAAAGAATATATTCGCTATAGTTTGTTATATAATTGATTGGTTATATATTTATCATAGGTGAATATCTATTTTGTGGTGATTTATCAATCTGCTACTTGAGGAAATGACAGTAGAGCAAGAATCATAATCCAATTTCTTATTCCTGCTCTCAAGCTGGGTGTACAAGAAATGGAGATAAGTGTGGGTATTTGACAGCCACACTACTTGGCACCATGCATCATAAAATGATGGCTTGGTCCATTTCTTTCCCACATGTACAGAAAAGAAGGCCTCAGTCTACCAAACGTAATGGAATAAGGAAATCTGTAATCTCAAATGTAGCTATCTAATCCCTGTTAGTCACATCATCTTCCACTAGAGTCAACAGAGAAAGATTATCTTCTGAGATGATTAATCCCAGCCTGAGAGAGGTGTCTGAAACTGATGGGATTTATCACCTTCTCCACCAGCTACGGAGGGAGGTTGGACAGGGAGGTCAGATTAGACACATATCTTGTAGATAGCTAAGGTCAGGGAGATGAATGCTTGCCTACTCACTCTTTATAGGCATGGACTCTCATTAGATGCACCTGTGTCAGAGTAGTTGAAGTCTGTCTCTACTGCTGCACAAACATCAGTAATATTAATCAGAAACATCCCTAGTCCCTTATCTCAGACATGTATCTGGGCAACTGCGAAATACAAACTGCGGTATAACCAGCACCATTTCACAAAGCTCTGAAGCATGATGACTTTTGCAGAGAAATGCTGTAGCCACTTAACCATGTGTGGGAACTGCTAGAAAAATAAAGCAAGTCAGAAGCCTTCCCTTGCTTAAGGCTGAGATGGAAAGAGATGGAGAGTGAAACAACACAGGAAGAGGGTGGCTTAATCTAAAACCTCACCTGGAAAATAATTTGTTCAGTCAAAACTGGTTGTCCATGAGATTTGTCACTGGGATAAAAGCACGTTAAACAGCAGTGTAATTACACATGGTGGTCATCTATAACACAATCACTGGACTTCCACACATAGCAAATGAAGATTTAGATATTTATAAATAATTTGTGTTCCATTAATTCATGGGGCTACTCCTAAGTTATATAGCGTTTGTATTTATGTATGGTTTCTCCACTTAAGACCCGATGAGCTACTGGTGAGGGCAAAAGAGGCAGGCCAAAATCAGAAATGCCAAGCTAAAGACCAGAAATCCTTCAGGTTTAGGGCCTTATGCTTCTTTCCTCTTCCAGGCAGGAAAAAAGCTGTTCACAACCTGGACTTGGTGTCATGTTTGTAAGTAGATGCATGAATATCATCAGCCAGCAAAGCATACTGAGAGCAGATAACATGGGTCATCATCTTTAGACCTTATGGTTCTTTTTTCTTCCCCTTCTCCTCCCTAGTTACTGTCACAAAACATTTCACACAGGATTGTCTAGGGAACATGAGAAACCTCTGTTCAGTTTGGTGACATCCAAAAGCACAATGCTGCTCGTGCAAGGCTGGGATACTGGGACTCCAGCTTGTCTAGCAGTGAGACTTCTGACTGTCCCAAATACAAAAAAACCCAAACAATCAGCAAGTGACTGAAAGCATGAGTGGAACCAGTTGCAGGGACGGTCATAAGTCACTTTGTCCCACCACTCTCCATGGCTACTTTGAGCTTTGTAGTTCAAAATCCGTTCTACATGCTAGGGACATATCCCAGTAGCTCCCAGACTGGCTGTGAACATTTCCAAGAAATGCTGAATGCTTACAATAAAGTATGCTGGTGGAAATAAAAAATAATCATGCCTGAGGCTCTACTGGGTCTTCCTCAGGCAGGGTTTTCACTGAGACTCTGAAAGCCTGGGAATGGTGACTAGCTCCTGCATGCACAGTGAACTTTAAATTCCTGTAAATTCTTTCCCTTGCTTAATTTTGAAGCAAGAATATCAATGTATTTAATTGGTTCCCATGTCCTGGGGGCTCCTGGTATGCAAGAAGTACCTTGAGGACATGAATGCTGATCTATTATGAGTAAGCAACAAAACAAAACAAAAGGAACCGAAGTACACTGATAGGTTTTCAGCCAACTCCACTGCTATCAGGTTATGGCCTTTAGAAGCATTCTGCATTTCAGAAAGCTTCTAATGTGCACATCCATTGTCCTGGAACAAGTTAACTTTCTTGCCTACCTGCTTGTTACATCTGTCAATCAAGCATGAAAACCAATGCTGGAAAGTAATCTGACGATGCTGTTATATTCAATAGCAGTGATAAGGATAACTTTAAAGCTCTAAGGACTTTGGTAGCAGTAAAGCATCCACAGCTTGTATCCCAGCATTTCCTGTCAGGATAATTTTCATTAAGTCTTTATCAACAAAAGGAGAGATTCCAAAAAAAAAAAAAAGAAAGTACCTAATATTAAAATATGAACTTCTGACAGGAGATAAAGCAAGTCTCTACTTGCACACAGGATTTTTTCATAATCTTTCAGAGAAAGAAGGTGGAGTAATTTAAGCCAAAGCTGTATTTCTCTATTTTCTATGTTTTCTTGACTCCTATTCATATTCCTAGAAAAAACAAGCTGGGTCTGAACCTCCATGAAGAGTTTTGTATCCAAAGGGCTGAGCCATGCTGCTATGTTTTTCAATCTCCTGTCACACTGGGAAAACTGCACCTGAGTGGGAAGGGATTTTTAGAAAACCTCTTCAGCCAGGACAGGTAAATGAAAAACTTTTTTTAGGCTCTTGCCTGCCTTTACTTGTACCTGATCCCTGAGAAAAACTTCACTTCAAGGGACAGAAAAACAAGTGGAAAAGATTTTAAAATATTAACATAGCAGATTTATCAGCAGCTACATCCAAGGCAATCTCAACAATTGCGTGGCACCTTCAGCTGGAAACAAACCAAACAAACTTCATTAAAATCAGAGTAATTTGTGATTTAAACATGTGAAGAATATTTCCCAACACATTTTTTTCCCTTACTTTGTAAGAAAGGAAGAAATATGTTGTAATAGTAATGTACAGGTGGGGAGTTGTACAGTGGGGAGTTGGAGAAGACAGCCCAAGACCCCCAAAGTTGCTGACCACTGTACTGAAGTAGTGCACACTCATCCCTCAGCCTTCTCTGTAGAAAGTTGGGTCATGCTGGAGAAAGATGCTGAGCATGTGTGGATAATATCACCTGCTGACAGCTGGTCTGGCCTTGTAGCTTTAGACTCCCCAAATCCAGAGAAATGCATCCTTTCAAGCATCAGACTTGTTGCGCTGTACCCAGGGCAAGCTGATCATGACAGGGCAGCACTGTGTTATCAAGCAGGTGTGCATCCTCATGGCCAGAACCACAAATGAGCCAAAAGGAGGACTTCTTGATAATCTAATTTAAACAGGTGAAAAAAAATTTTAAAGAAAGTTGTATTAAAAGAAGAGAAGCATTTCATCCCTTCTTGTCCTTCCAATAAACCTCCATCTACAGCCTCTACAGTGCCAGCTTAGAGGCTGGGAACATCTTTCTTAATGCACTTACCTCCCTGAGGACTCAGGCTAGCTCACTCAGAGCTGATTGCAGCACTCCTCAGCAGGGTGACATAGGGTTTATACTCACCCCTATTTTCATAGCATCTTCATATTTCTGTGTAATCTGAACTGGGATTAATTTATTATGTTAAATTTATATAGAATTTTTTCCGTCTGCCCCAGAAACAGATGCATTTAAAATAGCAACCAGAAATTGTTTCAGGTACAGATGCACTGTAGATTTTGACAGTAGTTTCAGCACCAGCAACTGTTTTCATCTTTTTTTCCCTAAGTGGTTATCATATTGTCATCATGCATTGGTTTCCTAACCTTTCTATCTGCAGGGGAAAAAAAAGTAGGAAAAAAAGTTTCAATTTGAAAAATAGTCCTAAAAAAGAGGTTTATGGGCACAGACACAACACGCTTAAATTTTAATTAATATTGGATATGTGTCCCCAGAAATCTTGCAAGAAGTATTTTAAATACATACATGGACATAAGTAAAAGTTTTCTCACATAAGGGCAAAGCTCTCATTTACCTAAATCAATGCCTATTGATTTATGGATGATGTTTGTGTCTTTATGTATTACATCACCTTGGATGGATTCCTTTGCTTTTCTTACTAGGTTAGCTAGTTTGCCTTGGATGGTAATATACTTTGTTCAAATATGTGCCGAAGGCAACAGCAATGCTGCTCAAACATGCATCGTCAGACACTCATCCCACTCAGTATTTAAGACAATACCTCTGGTTCGGATGCTCGTGTAATTTAAATCAGAAATGCAAGAAGATTCAGAGATACTGTCCTGGATGGAAGAACAGACCACATAGCAAATCCGACCATGTTTGTAATCTAGAAAAAGTACACCCTTGGATTTCATGGAAAGGTTAGCAAAATGTCAGCCTGTCAAATCTTATTAACAGTAATAATAACAACTCACACTTTTGAATACAAATACCATCTGCATATCTTAAAGTTCTCAACAAACAGTAGACAAGGAGAAACCGAGGCAGGAGGAGCAGAAAGAATGGAGGACTCCAGACAGTTCTCAGAGATGCATCTGAAATGACAGTAGACAGGTGAGAAAAGGCAGTCCTTAAAGAGGAGCAGGTTGGAATAGCAAGGCAGCGTCAAGTGCTCTTGGGGAAGGCTGTCTTGTTATTTTGATGTGGTTTATTTTTAAATCAGATTCAGATCTGGTGTAAAACAATACCAAATCTAATGGCACTCCAGTGATATACAGAGTTCAGCCAAGTTGTCAGGTGAATATCAGCACAGATTTGTAACATTTGTGGAGTGGATTTTTTGATCAGCTTCATACTTTCCAAATGCTGCAGATGTCCTTAGCTTATAAAAAAAAAAAAAAAAAGAGCAACCAAAAGCAAATCCAGCAATAACTTTCACTAACTTGACTCTAATTGAACTGTCGTGTGTGTAACCATTCTAGAGAAATGGTGATTCCTGCAATCAGCTGAAAGGAAAGAGGCTGCAGGAAAAATAAGCCAGAGACACAGATAAGAAGATTTTATTCAGCTTTATTTGACAAGTTTTATTACACTGAGAAAACATAACGTATCTAATCTCTTTGCAGCTGTTGCAGCCCTTCAGCCTTTATTACTTAAATCCTATTAGATATAAAATTGTTTCTATTTGTCAATGGCACGGTATCTTCTTTTATTATTATTATTATTATCATCATCAGAGTCTTGCAAGTATGGCCATGAACATAATTTCTGGTCCATCTTCTTACCAATAGTTAAGGTTACCCTGTGATGTTCGCCTGTTTAAATGGCCTATTTTTTCAAAAGTCCTGGAGAGCTGTGTGTGTTGTTAGTATTCACAGTGGCACTAAATAACGCTCAGCAAGTAATGAAAACCTCTGCAAACAAACCAGTATAGCTAATTATTTCTATTATGGGTGCTGAAATTCCAGTCATATTGTGCTCAGCTGTATGCTTACCCACATGAAAACCTTGAAGCAAAGCCTTTCATCACCGTACGCAGGTTTTTCAATTTGTCACTTGTAAAACTTTAATTCTCCATTTTTCACAAAAGGATGAAGGACGTTCTTTCTCCAATAGAAATTCCCATTATTACAAACAAATAATGTTGCTGCACTGCCTCTTTCACTCCTCTGTAGGATAAACTCTCCTATGATTCATCAGACCCTCACTATAGCAGGATGCAAGGGGCATTGCCACCACTATGTTCCCTTGGAAGCAAAGTCTGGTGGCTTATGGACAGCCATGACAGCACACCACCCAACCACCCTTCCCATGAGGTATGCACACCTCATTTCCACATGAGGCAAAAGATCTGGCTTTTTGAGAAAGTGATTTTTTTTTTCTTTTTTTCGCCTCACAGCTAATGAACTCTGCACCATGGCAACATTAAAACTCTGTTACAGCTGGTTTCAACAGATGGTTTTTGACCAGATGTTCTTGCAGCGTCAGCAGGTTAGAGCAGAAAAAGGGTAGGAGAAACAATAAGGCAAAGGTCAGCTGCTCTAGGCAATCTTGCTCCGGCAAGGGGGTTGGATTAGGTGATCTCCAGAGCTCCCTTCCAACTCCAATCAGTCTGTGATTCTGTCTTTCCCACAAACCTCCACCAGAGTAGAATATAACAGTAGCAGCCCCGAGATGCCTGCTCTTGCCTGCAATGGGAGCATCATATTCATCTTGTTAAAAAGGACACTTTCATGCTGAAGAAAATTAGTATTTGAGACTCCCAGTGCCATAAAAGTTTAACAAATGAGTAAGACACTGATTCTGGATGCATAACAATAAGGAGGGGGAGTTGTTTTCTCTTTTGCCTATTGTTTTTTATTGTTATTGTAATCTCTCTTTCTCTCTTTTTATTAGTTTAATTTTCTTTTGTGTAATTTTGTTTTTATGGAGCAGATTTGTCCCTGCTGTACCTCTGGTAAAATTTCAAGAGAGACAAAGACATCCCTTTGTGTCTTCAAGAGATAAAGAAAACATTAATACCTTTCTCAAAATGTTTGTATTTAGATACTATGGGCAATTTTTCTGTAGCTTCTCTTCATCGATTATAATAGTCATGGCCAAGAAGTGGCTTCTGAGCAGTTCACAATCTGCTTGCTTATCAAATGTGCTGATTTTCTGACTGCATATTTTAGCATGCTGAAATGTGAAAGGTGTTAATTTTGGACACCAACATGTATGGAAATTAAGTGAAAAGTTCAGGAGCTGGGTGTTGCTGCCTCAAGCAGGAACAAGACGTTTCATGGCAGCTGATCTCTGTTAACTCGCTCCCACAGGATGCAAAAGCTTCTGTGTCTCGCTGCTCTCCTACTACATGATGCGCAGCATCATGCAAAGGAACTCTACCGAGTCTCAATGACCAACAGACTAGAAAGCTGGCCTACTGAGAATTGGGAAGCGGGATGAGATCACAGACGTAAGACTAGTTGCAGCCAGAAATAGGGGTAGTTCTCAGCCAGGTGGAGATTTCCCTAAATGGTAGGTTGTGAAGCCTGGCCCTCTGAAACTGAGAGTCTTTATGCCAAAGTATCTAGTTAAATTCCTGACAAGTATGTCTCACATCTCAAAATTCATGTTTCAAGCATGTCTTTTAGGAACCTATTGGATCAATGTCTGCAGGTTGTATTTCTGACAGTCACCTGTGATCTACCTTTGGAAGTAGGGAGTCCAAAGACTGACTACAGAAAGCTATGGTAGTGCAGAGACAACCAGAAGTGAAATGCAGGTCTCTTCAAAGCACATAGACCTAGTCTAATGAAAGAACATGGGCATCTAAAACTGGACTTGAAAGATTCCTTCATTAATATATTGCTCTAGAATATAACACTAGTTATCAGCCTCTGATTTCATTAGGCATTTGTATTTTTGGTCCAAAAATTCCCAGGGTAAGTTTTCAAAAAACCACTATTGTAAAGGCTGTTTGTGTTCTGTCCACTCTGTGTGCAAGGGAAGCAAGGGAACATACTCAAGGCTACTTTTCAGGGGTCTCCAGGTGAACCCCATCAGACTCTGCTTCACAGAGTGACATTTAAAACCTTGCAGGGTCAGAGAGTGGAGTACCCCTAAAGTACAAGGTAAGTATCTAATTTACCACAGCAAGAGGTCAGGCCCCTTCTCCTGGAGGGTGTCCCACTGTGCCCCACCACTGTGCCCTGAGGGAAGGAGATACATCTAAGAGCCAGGGACGAATCCAACAGGACATATGAAACCATAGTGGAAGTGTACTAAGAGAAGAACATGACTCTCCAGTGCAACAGTCAAAGTACAACATGTAAGAGGGGATATTGAAGCTGAGTCACACAGGCTTTTCTTTTTTTGTTTGTTTCTGCTTATTTATATCTCTTAGAAATCCAACAAAACTTGGTGTGAAGTGCATTTGCGATTTTCTAGACCACCAAGTCATGCTCTTGCTTGCTTTGCTCTCCATCCACTGGTGACTGGGCTGTTTGGTGTTGGGCTGATGCCTATTCTGCTCAGAGATCCCAGCAAGTGAAGCCAAATAAATGCAATCCACTCAAAATGACAGTGCTCATCGCAAGTGCTTGTTACAACCAGAGCCTGTGGAGTGTTGAGACCTGAAGCCATCGAACCATTATGAGAAGCATACTGACTTTCTTCTACAAGAACTTTCAATGACTCAGTTTTGCCATTTTTTTGTGCTCTGTTGCACATACTAAAACTAGTTTCCAATTAATAACTGATGAGCTTTTATTAGACTCCTCAACACTGCAATCGTGCTTTTGAGCACACCTGAAATCTAATCATATAAATAGCTCTATCCTCTAAAGATGAATCTTACAATAACATGATGTCACAATCTAGGCCATAGGAAGAAGAAAACATCCAAGAGTCTTTGTGAGATTACAAGTATAACAGGATTTTTTGGTCAGTTTTGTATAAAAGGATAGGAATTTATTGTGTATTAGGGAGAAAATAAATACAAAATTTCATGCATCAGATTTTTATTCCTAGTTTTATTAAAAAAACCCACATTTGTGCTTTGATGTTTGATGCGTTACACTCAGAGAAAGTGTATCATTCAAATTTTCAGAGTCTTAGAAATGAAAATAAATGAGCAATACTCCAAGGATGTGACACTGTGTCAACTGTCTATAACTGGGACATTAAATAATTATACGGTACTTAGCACACACAAAATGCAGTCCAAGCATTAACAAACAAATCTTCATAACTCTGAGACAGAAACTCTACCCTCACTTTGCAAATGGAAAACTAAAAAGAAGGCCAAATCTTTATTGTTCTATAATAACTATGACCAAATGATTATGTTGTCAATCATTCATTCCAGCTTGCTTATACAAAGCACAATCCAAGAATTAGAAATGGTTTATGCTAAAACAAAACCTAAAAAACTTTACTTCTGCACAAAAACCTGCTTTTCTCCTAGCTCTGGATTTAAGCTAGAAAAATCTGCATGAAAAGAAATTATGTTATCAAAGATATTATAATGCCGTCAGAGTGATGATGTGACCTTACGGAAACTAGAGTACTGCTTCTGAAATGAACCAAATGTAGTCCATCAAAATAACCTAATTAATTTAGCAAAATTTAATAGAAAATAATTTTGTTCATCTCTGGAGGATCTGCAAAAACTAACAAGTTTAATTACACAGAACCAAGATTTTCAGGGAAGGACTAGAGACATCTCCAGCTTGGGCAATTTACTTTGTTCATAAAGTGTTTCTGTGCACTGGTTCCCATTAAAGCTACATCTAACACCGGGCATCTTTATATAGAGACTACCAAAGTGAGTCATTTCTGTATCTATATGAGTTTTGGATACCAAAGGACTCTTCAAAACTCTGCTCTGTGCAGCAGGGAATACTTCATCTTTCCTGTTTATGTTATGACAGTGTATTCATAAACCTGTGCTACGCACAGCATATTTTTCCAGTAAGCAATAGGATGGTTTAAAATCACTACAAAGCCTAATCTAAATCAGCAGAGCTGCTGAAGAAAGTAATTTCACTGCACCTGGTCATGGATTCCTGCCCTTCCCTTCGTCCAGCCCTTGCTATGCCATGAGAGGCATCAGGGCACCCTGGAGAGCACAGATTTTTATTTTACATTAGTTTTTCAGACAGAGCAACTCCCTGGTCTGGATCATCTCTTTTTTTTGCCACACCAGCTTCAGGTGTGGCAAAAAAAGGATGAGGCAATGAATAGCCTGGATGACAGGAGAAGCAGCATCACCCTTTTCAAGAATAGATCGGATTTTAGCTGTCTTAAATCCAATACAAGACAGCAGCTATTGTATCGGCCCACCAAATTAGCAAAACAAACTATACAGGCGAAACCATCAGGAAAATAAGGAAGGTCATCAGGAAAATATCAGCTTAGTGATAGCTAAGAAAAGAAAACTGTATCCCTCAGCTCTATAATTCAGTCCTAATTAGCAGTCCGTCTGAAGCAACTGGATATTAGATGACACTTGATTACTCATCAATTAATCAAACACATGAGCAGTTTCACTAATTTCCAGCCAAAAGGGGTTGCTGAGCTGTTACTATAAACACACATGATAACTTTGTGCATTGATTCAGAAAAAGGGGTCTCAGTGAGCTCAGCAGAGAAAGGATTTGGCTAAGGCTCAAAAATAATTATTTTGTAGTTTAGAAGTTCGTGAAACAAGAGAGGACTTTCTGGAAAACCACTGTGCCATTTAATCTTTGTTATTTAAGCAAAAGCCAAGGGATTTGCTATCACTCCGTTTGACAATCACACACACCACTCTTGTTCCTGTTATATGTGCATGTACATATACATACCTATATGCACACATACACAATATATACCTAACTTGTCCTTCTGTTTTGATTTTCATTTTCTAATATGGTTTTTTTTTTCCCTCCCTGCTTTTGGAACATCTCACAGAAAGCCTGGCTTTCTATACTGGTCAAACTTCTCTGCATCACAGTGGATTGTGTCTGAATTTAACCAGCTTTACAAAGTGCTGTGCACTTAATTAGACTCTCCAACTGAGTAGAGTTTCATCAACATGTCAGCAAGGGATTTCAGTGCTGGGAACAGTGGAATAAATTACTGATGCATTAACTAACTTGTATATCTGGTACATTAGCTGTAGAAGAACAGCCAGAAAAAAACATAACAGACCCAGATTTTCCTACTGATCTTCAACACTGAGAACCAGTCTGGCTTGGATTTTCATTTAATCTATTCAGTCTGGTTTTGTTACATTTGTGATCCTTGATATGACATGCTGTGGAAGCCTCAAGACATTTATCTTCCTAATTCCTTTTACAGGTGGAAGACAGGCTCAGAGATACTAAAGGCTTTTCAAATCTAACTCAGGAGTATAAGGTGTTATTCCCCTCTGCCTTTTGTCACCTACTATCACCCCAACTCCTGGACACTGTAAATGAATATTTGCTTAGGGTTGGACATGGAATTCAGGAAACAGAATATTACATTAAGCCACCCTTGAAGCTTGGGTTTACCTTAGCATGCCCAAAAGAAACTTTCAAAACATGTTGGGCACTTGTTCATTCCAGCTGCCTCTGCTACTGGAGATGGAGATACAGGGTGGGAACTGAGCACAGGAAAGTCAGTGCTGCACCAGTTTGCTTCAATGCACAGAAACCAGAGCTAGAACAGCCACATTTTTGGATGATCAAGATGATCCAACTTTATGCAAAGATTCGCATACTGATTTAGGTCTAATTTGTCTCTGCATGTTTTGTTACAGTATGTAGCTTGGTTTGGTTTGTAAGCTCTCTGGGACTGCATGAAAGCTTGGTGTGTATTAGATCATGCATTGTGAGGTGTGCACTGAGAATAGTCCCCAGGTTTTCATCATGTGAATGCATGTTATTTCTCATATGATACACTACTGGATTTTACTCTTGCACACAACCAATATTTTCATTAACATTCTGCCAGAAAATGTTCCTGCTTTCTTAAAGAAAATTTAGGGTTTTTTTGACAAAATGTTGCTGTCTCACTGAAGACAGCTTTTCAACTGTTACTCAACAGAGTAACAAAATTTCAATCACTTTTCCCAGATTACTCCTTTCTGAGGAAATTTCCACAAGCATATTTTATTCATACAGGACAATACGGAGTAGCAAATTGAAATATGTTGCTACTCAATGAACTATCTCCAAAACTTTCAATACAAACCACACTAATCTACTTTAGTTCCTTCATATTAACCCAACTGCAGCTTACTCTTGAGACTTAAGCAGCTAAAGTTGTGGGGCTAGCAGGAAAGAATGACTATCAAATCAAAGTGTACATCCCTTTTATACACATACACACATATTTAGAAACCTTTCCTTATAGAAATAAATGGATGATGAACTAAGAAGTGGACATGCCAGCAAGCTAGAAAATAAATCCATGAGATGAGCTATGTGGTGAGCACACACTGGCAGAGAGTAATAAAAATATGTTTCTTTCAATGTGAGAAGCAATTATGGAGGGAGAATGGGAGCTGGTAGGGTACTGACTGACCTTTGCTCGTGGTAAATAGGAGGCTGGCAGCAACACATTTCCTTCCTAAATAACCAGTTCAATAAAGGCAGCAAGGTGGGGGAGGGCTTTTTATTCCCCACTGCAGAATCACCTGTCTGTGCTTGGATCCCAAGGGCAAATATTCAAACTAGGAACAGAGCTTCCTGGTTACAACATGTTAAAGAGCCCATCACCTTTACAGAAATTTCACTGACACAAAGTATACTACCCAGCAGAAAGCATCTGCTTCTTCCCTTGCACAATATGGCACTTTAACAGCAAGAGTATTACCAGTTTAGACTCCATAAGGAAAAGGCATTATTATATACACTTAACATTTCAGGAGGAAGTGGTGTAATCAGACAATGAAGGCTTAGATTTCAGCTTTCCCTCTCCTGAAGTTTTCAAAATAGCAACAATTCAGCAATCCCCAAATGACTGTCTCTCTCAGAAAGCACGAACCAGAATGATGATAAGGCCTCTAGTCAGTCTTCTCCTTTGAAAGGGTCTGCCACTGGCATAAGAAATACTTTGCCATTTTCTATCCCCTCTATTTTCACTCTAGATATGTTTGGGTATAATTCTACTTCAGACCCTGCAGCGGATGTCAAGCAAATAGAATGTATTGGCTGTGAATAGTTCCTTTATGTTCACCTCTCCCCACATTAACATTTAAATAATCTGTTCCCCTCACTGGGTTTGATGGGATCTTTCTGACTAATAACCGAAGAGAAATCTGAAAGCTTCCCCATTAGGTGGAGTGAGTCCCAATTGCAAATACATCATTGAATATCCTCCCATGTAGGTAAGTGCATTACCTAAGAGTGAAGTTCTGTAAAAAAGCAAAAGATAAGTAATACCTATCATTGGTTCAGTCCTGAAATTCTCATGTCACCTCCTGAGGGTTGATGGATTTGTCTTGGAGGTTTCTCCAGTCAAATATGTCCCAGTCCTGACCCTTCTTAGTTGGCAAAGTCTCAGATCATTATTCAAATAGCATGGCTTCAGGCTTGTGACTCTAAAATGTCTGCCGGGAGGAGGTGGACTGAGAAAGGTCATTCAGTGAACATCTTCTCTAGGTTGCCCTCAAGAAAAATTTACAAACAAGTTTTCTTTGAATGTTGATGTTAATATGCCACATGAGTGACCAGCAATAAAAAGTTTTGGAGATGGAAAGATGAAAATTCATTAGTTGGCAACTCTCTCATTCTTTGTTGCCCATATAATATTAGACTTTCAAAGGCTGGTAAAGTGAGACTGCTTAGACCATTACCTCCCAAGCTGTGTTTTGTTTATAAAATACAGTATTTGCAGGGATGAAGGAGCTTATTTTTCAAGAACTGGTCTGCTTTCCCCCCAACAGTAGACAAATTATCAATTTCCACAATATCCTTCATAAAGTATTTTCACAACTTAGCTACAGCTTATGTAAAAATCACACCCTGTTTACTTTGACCTTGGCCTTCACTGTTTTTGTTTATCACTCCTTGTTCCTTCTGTCTCTAGTGTGAGACACACTTATGCAAGAGGAGAATGAAATTGGGGGGTTGGTAGCACAAGGAGACCCATTAAAACATTGTACATGGGAGATTTGTCTTCTCTAATCTTTTAAAGTTACTTGAATCCTATCATTTAAGTTTCTTGGAGAAGGATGACTCACGCAGCAGATGTGCATGCCCAAAGTGATGGTGGTGATACTCCCTGGTGACTGGTTTGTGAGCAGGAGAGAAGCTATTGTGGTGGGCACCCCTGGCTTGCAGGCTGAGCAATGAGGTGGGGCACAGGAGCCAAACAGGTAGGTCTCCATTTCCACTGAGGAGCAACTGTAGGACTGTGCACTTGGCAAGAGAAACTGAGACAGGACAGGTCGCTCTTGCAGCTCTCAAGGCCAATGGTATTCTGGGCTCCATTAGAAGAGGGGTGGCCAGTAGGGACAGGGAGGGGATTGTCCCTCTCTACTCTGCCCTCGTGAGGCCCCCCAGAGGGCCAGATCTGGGGCCCCCAATCCAAGAAAGATGTGGAACTGTTGGAGAGGGTCCAGAGGAGGGCCACAAGGATGATTAGAGGGCTGGAGCACCTGCCCTACAAAGAAAGGCTGAGGGAGCTGGGCTTGTTCAGCCTGGAGAAGAGAAGGCTGCGGGGGGACCTCATTGCAGCCTTCCAGTCCCTGAAGGGAGCTTATAAGCAGGAGGGGATTCAACTTTTTAAAAAGGTAGATAATGGCAGGACAAGGGGGAATGAACTAAAGCTAAAGGAGGGAAGGTTTAGATTAGATCTTAGGGGGAAGTTTTTTACAGAAAGAGTGGTGAGGTGCTGGAACAGGCTGCCCAGAGAAGTAGTGGATGCCCCGTCCCTGGAAGTGTTCAAGGCCAGGTTGGATGGGGCCCTGGGCAACCTTGTGTAGATCCAGACCTGGAGGTTGGTGGCCCTGCCTGTGGCAGGGGGGTTGGAGCTCTATGATCCATGGGGTCCCTTCCAACCCAGACCATTCTATGATTCTGTGATTCTATGACAGAAGTTTCTGAAAACAAGTACAGAAGAGATAAATAGCAGATGCTGCCAGAAGCCTTTATACAGATGCAGGCTGATGTCCCGCATCTTTCAGTTTCCTAGGCATAAAACACCCTCTTTGCAAGCATGGAGAGCCAGACACTTTTTGTAGCTCCAGGAACACTTCAAGTTCACAGATCCTCATACATCTTTCCCTGGGAGCCAAAGTGTGGCTGTCATTCTCCCTTTCTTTCCAGATGGAGGTGAGGATGAGCTATGCATTTGTCATGTCCAGTGTAGATCACTACAGCTCACTGTCTGGCTCTGTTTAGTTCAAACTCATGGTCTGTCTCTTCCATATTTTAGAAGCTTAGTTATTAGTTTATTCCCTTTCTCCATTACAATTAAAGGCCTTGGTACCATGATGGAAAACAAGGAAAGGACGTGATCTCAACGGATTTAGCTACATTTGAGTGCAGCCAAGGCTGTTGGGGTCCTTTGGGATGAAATGAATGAGGACATCCAGCAGTGTGCAAGTTACAGGTGATGGATATCCAGGCTGAGGGAGCTGGGCACAACAAAAGAAAGGGGAGAGGAGATAGAACTTGTTCACTTTCAGGAAACATTGCAAAGTGCTCCTCAGGTAATAAAAGTCTTTCCTTTTTCACACTATTATTAAATTTCAGCTTAGGAGGACCATCCCTCCCTTTTCTTCCTCCCAGGTCTCATTCTAACTAGGAAGAAAAATGAAACTGCAAGGCAGTGGTGCTGTCACAATTTACCTTGACAACATCTAGTGACTTCCATGATAGAGATTGACCAGATACAAAAATAAAATGAGTGTAAAAGTGGCAGAAAAATCTGTCGGTAATTAAGTGAACTGATTACAGGAGAAGAACGATTTCTCATAATTCACACTATTTCCACAACAGTTCTGGCTTTCCAACCTAATCCATCTGATGTGTGAGTACAGCAGTGCCCTCTCCTGGATACTGTCTGCTCTTCAGAGCCTGACAGCAGCTAAACCTGAGGAATATCAGGCTAAAAAGATAAGCTTCACACAAATGCGAGCTAATCTTCCTCAGGGGATGCTTTGTCCTGTGTCATGGGCTGCATAAACTCCTTCAAGTCCTCCACCTGTGCTCAATATCAGTCGGCAAGGTGCTTCAGAAACTAAGGAAAGGACGATTTCTCTCGGTTCTGTCATTCTAGCAGTGTCCCTTGGCTGCTTTTGCATCTCCTGGCCATGATGCCAGAACTGTCTTTCTCTGGGCTGAAGTTCCTTGCAGCCCATGCACGTCCCTGGGATAGCCTTGCTTTACCTTAGTGTGCAACTGGCATAGATGCTTGCAGAGAGCTTCACAGCAAACACCACCCTTTCGCAAACACCCACCTTACCCAGCCTGTTGCATAAAATCAATGACCAGCTCATCACCCCAAACCAAACAAATCAGTGATTTCAGACAGCAGCTAAATGTAGGCAATTTAGGATCCTCCAGCAATTTCTGGCAAGCAGCCTTGTTGTTGGCAGGGGTCTTATGCTTATTTTGCATGTATCCTCTTATCACCACCCTACTTCAACCTTCCTCTGCAGAATTTTAGGAAACATCTTTAAGTAAGGCAAGGTATTTTCAGTAACAAATTGATACCTTCCATACTGCTCTGCTATCACATTATACCTTTTTTTAAGATTCCTGACTTCAGAAAAGAGAAGTTCAAGAAAGAAGGATAAGAGACATCAGAGATGGTCTGAAAAACAACCCAGCAGCTGTTCAGCCAATGTGTGCTGTATACAGATGTTGGGGTTTATTCCTATTTTCTTCCAAAGCCTTAGTTTTCATCCAGTTTTACTGTCAAATGACAAACGACAAGGAACAGCCACAACACCCCACCTCCAGCTGTGATAATTAATAACCTGTCAAGACAGGGATCTGGCTGTCTTAAGAAATCTAATGTCTGGCTAGAGGTGGTTAAAAATACCGAAAAAGCAGAAAGGGGAGGAAGCATGATTAAGAAGTTATGCTTGATGGGGGACAAGAAAAACCTTCTTGGATAAAACAATCTCTTTCTATGTGTATGCAAATTTAAATGGAGTTAAAACTTGTTCAAGGAGTCCATTTACAAAGTAAAATGAAATCCCTTGGGGAAGGCTTCTGTATACAAGTAAACTGTTCCTATGATTTCCTATTAACTTGTAAAGGCTGCTCATATGTTCTTATTCCTGCAAAATTAATTCTTTTAACTCATAACCAAAACTCACTGAAATTCATGGAAAGTCTTCAATTGAGTTTGGCAGGGTTTGGATTTTGAATGAAACAGATTTTGTTCAGTTAAATGAACACTTTAGAAGAGGATAGAGTTAATTCTGAATTCCTCCCCTCACTGATATTTGCAGAGTAGATCCATCCCTTCAGCATTATGGGAAATAAATCCCATGATCAAGTCACGCTGATGACATGATGTGGTTACACACATGTGTAACCACAGATGCTACTTGACAAATATCAAAACAACAACAAAAAACCCTCCACTTCTGTATGGACAGACATGGCTTTGTCCTTTATACCACTCCTTCAGACCCAGATATTGCTGTTTTAATCACTGTCATCATGAGACTGTCAAAGGGACTGAATATAAAGTCTTCTTGCAGTGGAAGCTCAATACTAGACCATCATTGTCGAATTATTCAAAATCAGTCTGGTGATGAGCTGAATTAACCTGTAAGGCCATCAGTTGTGGAACTAGAAAGCTAGAAACCAGATTTTTCAGAAAAAATATGTGATGAATTTTCATCTGGGGATGTTCCATGAGAAAAATCAGAAGCACTATTTTACCCACAAAACCACTGAGCTTGTAGACAGCCTTTAAGGAAAAGCATACATATGTATGTTCACATACACACACCCCTTATACAGAGAGATAGATAAAGTGAAAAGACTTTCCTGCACACATAAATGAAGTTGAAATGGATTTGTTATTTGAAATTTTGTCACTTGAGAGTTAAAGGCAGGCACACACGGGGGGAAGCAGCTTTTCAATTTTATATTGCAAAGCACCCAGCCCTCCAAGGAAATACGAGGAGAACGCAGCAACTAATTGAAACGACCAGGCAGCTTCGACTAAGTAGGATGTGATTAGCAAACTGGAATTTAGCCAGAGCATCCTGGTCCACATTTTCACTCCTCTCTGCCTTCATCCTCTCAAAGTGCCTGATCGTAATCTACCCCTATACAGCTGTAATGTTTAACTCGGCTTTTCAATCCACTGAAAATAATTACATATGGAGAACACCTGTTAATTGACTGTGCTAATTTAAAAGGGAAAAAATCCAATTTAACTTTGCAACATGTTCCCATTAAGGTGATATTACAAGTTTTAATTAATATCTTGATTAGATACTATTATTCATAGTGCTATTCCAGTCATTGAGATCAGATCTTCATTGTGATGTTGCTATTTTGACACAGAGAAAAAAAGTGACATTAGGTATGGAACTTCCTAAGACAGATGTATTTCAGAGTTTAGCTGATTGAAACCGCTGGCACGAATAAACTGTTGGGGATAGCAGTCCTTGTTTGCAGTTTGGCAGGGTGCAAATTTATCTTGATGACAACTGCAAATAACATATCCAAGAGAGATTAACAAACAGAACTCAATGCAAACAATTAATAGCATTATTTACTCAGGCAGTGATACCTGTGGCATGAACTTCACCCAATAATGAGTCATCTGTACCATTTGACTTATGAACAACTAGATGAAATATTAATTTTTATCAGAGTAACCCTCATGACTATAATGTATATTTTTACATTTGGAGAGATATTCCTGATTTTGGCACAGCCATAGACAAGCAGACCTAGGGTCCTTTTCCTCCCAAATTCCTTACATAAGCAGCATCCTTGATTTCCAAAGAATGCCTTCAAAAGCCAGGGATGTAAGCAAGGACTGTAGAACTCCTGTTCTTAAAACCCGAACCTTAGGGAATAGACCACACCTCATTCCCCAGAGCCCAGACATACCTTGCTGGTATTTCCTGCATTATCAAACTCAGTGTCGGGCCAGAAGACAAACCGGTAAAAGGGGCCAGAGGCTGGCCTAGGAGATCCCACACGTCCCTGTTTATATTTGCATGATTGCAGACATTGGAAAGCATCAAAACAGCCGGTATTGGCTGGTAAGGTATGGAAAGGCCACCTGGGACACCTTCTAGGCAAAAATCAAGCAGATTAGGAAATTCCCCCTGCCCTGAGGTCAGCCTTTAAAAAAGGGAGTCACAGTGCCCTGGGCCAGCTGCAGTGTCCACATGTGGGATACTTGTGAGGCAGCAAACTCACCTTGCCGTGCTCTTCCTAGGCACGCTTCATTTCCCAGTGTGGCACCACACATGGCCTCCTGCCACACGGGTATTAAACAAGCAGAAAAGACTCAATTTTGTTCTGTCAGGGCTTTCCATGCTGCTGACAAACAGTAGTCGACTGACATTTAAGTGGGAATAGCTTGGCTTTGAAGCCTCAGAGGATCTGTGCCCTATTGCTTCTTGCTCACTGGCTTTGTTCGCATAAACCATGCTGAAATGTGCTGCCAATCATAACAGAGGGTGAAAAATCCTCTGCAGCATTAAGCCAGCTGGAGACGCTTATCCTGACCTGCTCTCAGAGGACACAGAGGCACTGGATCCATCCCTGTGGGAAGGGGGAGGATGTTGACTCCTGATTTCTATTTCAGTGATATCAAGAGGCTCAAAGATAGGCTTCAGAATGTAAAAAAGGCTTTTTTTAAGGTAAAGAATTTATAGATGTAGTGTTACCAGCCAAATGTAGTCAAAAATTAAAAAATAATATGAATCATGCTGAAAAGTATTTTTGGTTCAATCACTATGTTGACTATACAATTAAGCATGCTAAACAACTCACCAAGTTTCATTACTCTTTTCCTTTCTCCTAAAAATTGAACAAAAAAAAAGAAGTAGAAAAAATGCTCAATTTACTCAGGGTACTCCTAAAATAGAGGGAAAAACCAGTGGGAATTCAAAAAAAGCAGGAGCCTGCATTCATAGACTGATGAAAAGGAAATTTTGCTTGATTTCACACTGGAGATGTTGTGGTGGATCCAAAAGTGGAGTAAGCTGCACACAAAGTCTTCCAATTGAAAGTTAACATCATGAGCAGTCTGGATCCCAGAGAAATTTAATTGTCTCGCAGCTGCAGTTTATGACCTCCCTTGGCCATAAGAGTTACCCACTTGGGTAAATCTCTGTCAGCATAGCCAAGGACATCGACAGCTTTTACAGCAGAGTAGTCCCAAACCACCAAAGGGATCCAGAAGTTTCTAAATCGAAATCCGCAGGATCTCAGTCATATAGGTGGGGACGTGCTCTGCTCTGATCCCATCACAGCAAGCTTAAGGCACACCATACAGATCAAGCCCTCATGAAACATAACATGGGGAGCAGAAAAATATTAGTTAGAGCTCATAAGATATAAAATACATGTAATATACGTTCTATTTCCTTAGCCTGGTTTATGGACCTTGAGGGTTCATGTTTTCTAGCATACCTTCACAAGTACAATACTCACAAGCTATCTGTTCTAAAATGACAGTGGAGATTCAGGGTCCTTGTATAATTTCACAACTGAAGCCACGTAAAGCAGTCATGAATCTGAAACAGAACTTCTTTATGGGATTTTAAGGCAGAGCCAACAGGACACAGGATGAATCTACAGGATTTTTTTTTTAACTCCTCAAAATGACTTTTCTATGGTCATAGTTCCCTGTAAAAGAAAAATTGTTCCTCCCAGTTCATCCCTCCCTTGCTTAAGAGGAAAGATCCAAGTAAACACTGGCTCAGAGCGCTTGCCACTACATGGCCTTCAAATGGGAATGAAGGATGTAATGGAATTGTTTGTACACATGATGTGTGATGCTGAACTCTGTATCCCTTTTCCTTGCAACACTGAAAATTAATTTGAGAAAAAGCATTTACTGCTCCTCAGGAAAGAGATTGTGTGTGTTTTTGTTCAAGACTTAAGAAAGCTTGTACCCATCTTCATACCTTTCTTTTGCTAAATAATTCTTTCATTCTAAGCCCCTTAAATCAATTCAGCTCGTCAACTCTTCACAAACTGTTTCCAATTCAAACAGTAGCTGCATTCTGCTTTGGGAGCACCCTGACAATATGAATGTTCAGTTGCCCTCAACTTTCATTTTTGTCTTTTTTTTTAAAAAAACTCTCCATTCAAACTTCTGTGCTTGGTCAATTATTTTTCTTTATTTTTCCCTCCCTTACTTAATTCAGTCAGCCAATTGGCCTATGTCAAGTTTGGTTTTATTTCCCCTTGGATCAGACTTTAAGAGGTTCCAAGATTTCATTTCATTAAGCCCGTATCTTAGAATAGAAAGTGCTTCATTTATATAATTAACCTTCTTGTAAAGACAAATGCTTCTTTTTTTCTCTAGGAAAAAAAAAAACAGTGAAGATATACGTTAGAAGAACAGTCAACTTCCCAAACATGAAAGCTTCTCCTGTTTGTTTGATGTCTCAGTTCCTTGTTGGACTTTGTCAAATGAAATAGAAGAGGTTCTCATTATCATGTTGAGATGTCAGCTCTGGGAAAAGTCTTTTGGACTTTATGAAAAAATGCTGACTGCCTAACAGAGAGACTAGCCCATGACAGCACCCCTGGGCCTGATTTGCAGTGATGCTCACAGATGCACAGGAGGGGTTAGAAGTCTGGGAGAGGGACCTGGGTAATTTTCCCCAAACAAGTTCTCTAAATATTGAGCTTAGCCTACTGTTCAAAGCCTTCATGGCTCCTTCCATCTGTGATTAATAATCATGGATCTTTCTTGAGAGTTCAGAGCCCTTGATTAAAAAGAAAACAGGATCTAAGAAGAAAATTATTCCTTTCTCCCTGAACTGATCAAGCAGAGGAGAGAAGGAATAATATTAGGACCAAGAGTTTTCAAGATAATAATCTAGGTGTCAGAGCACCTGAGAGCAGGATCACCACATTTAATTCCCTCCCAGATCTTGATGAAACATTGAGGTTCTTCTATGTAGCTAATACTAAGAAAAGTTGAAACATAAACATTAGCAACCTTCTATTTGCCAAGAAGCTGTAGTGTTGTGAAAAGAAAGGGTTTTTTCTTTCCAAGAAGTCAGGTTTTCTTTCTTAAAATGCTCCCAATTTTAATATCATTACAATGAAAATAAAGTATTTCAACTGCTATTACTTTCCATTAAGTATTTTCAGAGATATTTGAGAAGAAACTCTTTTTGTTATTCTTACAAATATGCCAACCCCTAGAGTGTACAACTTTCATACATCTAAAATTTTCCTATCTTCCCTTCTCCATTTTCCTGTGTCATTTCTCCATATTCTACGTCCTTTTTACATTTCTGACTGCTGTATAATGAGGAAGCCAAGTACGAATTTATGACAGAGATGATTCAAAGCCCCATACATAAGAATCAAAAGTGACTGCATAAGGCACAAAAGTTTATATTTACAAAAGCTTTTCATATAAACTGTGTATAGAGTCTGTGTGATTTCCTCAGAGCCTTAAAGCGGCATAGAAAGCAAAGACATAATGTAGATGATATTTGAGGGATTAGTTTGCTGCTACTCAGAGAACTAGAAGACAACCTGCTTTATACAAAATGAGCTAGTACACAAAGCTAATAGAAAAATAAATAATAAATGAAATGTTATTTCTCTCTCCCTAGTGAAAACATATTACGACTTTGAATACACATATGGATCTGTTCTGTTAAGTAATAAAGTACCATTCTTCCTTGCAACAATTTTCAAGCTAATAACATCAATTTGAATACCCAACCCACAAGCAAACATGTGATTATATTAACAGTTATGCCTATTCAACAAAAATTAAAATTATTTATCTTTTGTCCTTGAAAATTTTTTTCTTCAATCATAAGCTATGTTCAGCAACCAATATGCAACAGAATAAAAAAAGAAAACCTCAGGAATTTAATTCCTTAATAAAGGAATAGAAATATTTTTATTGCCAGAGGCCACCCCAAAATTTTCTGGGAAATCTCAAGAATACACAAATCTATCTTGAAATAATTTATTAGAAATTATTCTTATGCATCCTCAAAGCAATAGTAATAATAACAAAAACGTCAATTTGTCCTGTCAACTGTGGAACCTAAATTCTTTTACATAATTTATAGATCCAAACAATTAATCCCAAAAGAGTGATTCTTGAGCATTTTAAGAAGTGCTTTTCCATTCTCTTTAAGGCACCACTTTGTTAGCTCTAAGCTATTAATAGTACTACCTAGATTGTTGAAATAGCTTTATAGTATTAGTGCTGTTATTGACCGTCAAAGTGTTTTGTTACACAGAAAGATATAAAAAGTGTCTCATCCTTTTATTAGAGACCTACAGATACAGAAGAATATTTTAAATATATACTATCTGGAAGTACTTGGATCACAAGCTAATTTCTATATTTGCAGAGAACCAAAAATTAAACCCAAGGTGATTTCTTCACTTTTGTCTCTGCTGAGCGCAGGAAAACAGCAACACATGAACAGAAGTATCATTTATCATTTGCATTTATTTTCAATACTAGTTTCATCTTCTATTTGAAGCAGATTGACCTTGTAATCTCTATTTGGGGGAATTAGATGACTAAGAAGATTTCTCAGCTACGTAAAGGAGTATTTCTCACACAGCTCAATCAAGAACCTTCATTACAAAATGACATTAGTATTCAGACTAGCTGTTCCCTTGTGAGAGGCAGCACATTATCTCAGGGAAGAATTAGAGCCCAACTATTTGCAGGGTGGGTATCAGAAGTGCTATGAAATCACTCCTCTCCTTTTCCTTAATCCCAGTGCGTGCCAAAATTTTGAGTACTTTCACTGAACTCAAAGCTTGGTGTAGCTACATATGGGTGTTGGACCGGATGCATTCCAGACACCTCTTCCAACCTCATCTGTTCTGTGGTATTTCAGACTTGTGCTAACCTCTGCGAATAGACCACATCCACTGACTTTCCCCAAAGTAACAATGATTAAACAGAGGAGGAAGACGGCTCATAGCCATGCAAGTATCTTTTGTCATGTCCTGTGGGAATGTGGAAGACACCACCTGCCCCAACCCACACTGTCTCCTGGAAAGCCCTGCTGTAGGATGTTGTTTTAGTCATCAAAAACTTAAATAATATTGGCAAATGTAGATAGCTTCCTATTGCTTCCTGGAAAGTATATTTTGGGAGAGGTAAGCCTGGAGTTTGTTTTTTCATGCATAAAAGAAAAGTTAAGTTCCATATCTGTGTGTTGGCTAAGACGGGTTTATGGACCATCTTTTATCTGCAAGAAATGCATCAAAAGCGCATGCAGCTCTCTGAACTTTATGTCTAGGATTCAAACTTAATAGTAATTTACATTCCTGTAGTGCCTAAGGAGTCAACTTTGTTTAGAGGCATGGTTAAGGCCACTCTTGCAATCCCTTCTGAACCCGAGACATTACTGAAACAAGCATATGAGAGCATTCACCATGGCTAAAATCCCCTTGACATCATATGATTGCAGAAAATTATTGCTGGTTAGGGCAGGGCCGGTTCCTTTATTCAAAAACATTGTAGTGATTTTGGTGGAGTCCTCCGTGAGGCAAATAGATTGAATACAGTCACACCCTGGTGGATGGCACTGTCTTGGAACAACTTGTCTCATTCACTTTTATTATTGGGAGGGGGGGCAGAATGGAAAAGTGAAAGAGAGAACACCGCTCCATTTTTCATCATCTATATTTTGGTAAAGGATGTACTAGACATGCTTTCCCAGATCTTCAGGCTCCAACTAGATACATCACTAAAAAAACCAAAACAAAACAAAGGAAGAGATATATGCCTGCTGCTTCTCCCTTTCAACACCATGTTTCATACCACTTTATCACTGATGGATATTTAAGACAAGATCCATGAATATACAATTATTTGATCATTCACATTGATCAGGTAAAAACTGATCCTCCCTGACTGGAAGGGTTCATTAACGAGTTTCCTTTTTGTGGTGTGATATTGAGTTTGTTTTCCCACGTCAAATGAGAATTTGTTCTTGCTCAGTTTGTGCAGTATACTCAGATGCTCTCAGATAAATCCTCTAAATATTTGATTAAGTAAATGTATAAACATATTGCAGGACCTGCAGGAATTTGCTTCAGGAGGTCAGCGTTTCCCCAGCTTAAAGCAGTGCATAATTTCAAACCAGAAGCAGCAGCATAGCTGCCTTGAGAGAGAGAGAGGCTCAGAGCTTGCATGCCTTGGAGATAATTGGGGTGAAGAAAGGATCTTCAAGCAGCTGTTGTTTCCTTGCTTGGCCACTCCTCCCATGGCTAGGATTATAATTAACATTACAACCAGAGGAGATATTGCAGGTTCCACTGAAGCAGCGTGAACCACATTGGGCAGCACCTTTGAGAACAAGGATATGCAGTTTCACTGTCGCAGAGGGATTATGGAGCATCTTTGTGTCAGCCTTCTCCCTGTTTGTTGCAAAGGTATAAGTACTCCAGAGAAGGTAGCATATACTGGTGCTATAAGCATGGTGGAAAAAGCTGTAGCAAATCAAAGCAAAGCCCTCATGCCTCATTGCATCATATATGCTTCCTGTCAGGCAAGAGCCTTCATGTCCCACAAACACTAGAGTGGACTGAATCCTGGCAACACTCCTATGCAATATGGAAATGGTATTCCTGTTTTACAAGCACAATCAAGTACTAAGCAAGAAGCACAGAACATCACATCCGGAGTTACAGTGGGATTAGACACCCTAACGTTGTTTATTGTAGTTGAAATGAATGGAAACTGCAATTTAACTCAATTCTTCTGAATTTCAAATCCACTGCCTACCAGATCATCTTTTTTAACATAACTTTTATCTCAAACACACACAACTCGCATACATGGCTTTCACCAGGGCCAGGTAACTGACACCAAAAGAGAAGGCACTGGTATGTATTTGTTGCAGACCTGCCATTTCAGATTAAGTTTCTGATATCCTGAAAATAAATCACTATCATAGGGAACTTTTCCTCTCACAAGGGAACTGTTTCATCTTCCATTTCTATATGTATCATGAAAGCAATCTAAGTGATGCAGGCCATATTTGGAGACTTGTATACCTTTGTGTCACTTCTTTTCCCTTGCTGACTCCATGATGCAATCACAAACTATTCTTTCTCCCTTTTTTCCTATTTGTAATTAGAGGGCAGAACAGATGGTAGTTGCTTTCTTTAAAGTGATGTCTTTATTAAAACACTTCTCAGTGTGCTGCCTAGCAATCGCACACAACAGCAAAGAAATTATTCTCATTATGGGAAAATCTCAGAAGGTTGCAAGGTTCATAAGTAGAGAGACATCAACAACTCAGAAACTTTTTGAGACCAGTACAAAATTCAGGAAGCCACCAACCGGGCTGAATGGGGTCTCAGGAACAAGAGCTCCCCATGAATTCTTTGGAAACACGTTGTTGCCAACCACGTGACTCTAAAAATCAGGAGTCAGAATCTCTGCCTTCAAGCTTCTGCTTCCAAACTTAGTAGTGGCTTAAGCCTTACACCTCTGAGCAGGGGCAAAGAGAGAGAGTTGTGTTTACTGTTTGGTATTTGAAGCATTAGAGAGCAACTCTCTAAAACATGTCACATGTCTTCCCACCCTTGTCAAAGAAGAGAATCCAATGTTGAAACTCTAGTGACATGCACTACTCATTGATTTCTCCCTGTCTTTCTCCTCTATTGCAGTTCCTTGCGGCACAGTACCGTCCCCTGACTCTTGGCACTCCTCTCCATGTGCCCATTCCACCCCACACACCACCCGTGTCTTCCCCTACCGTCCTTCCACTCCCCAACCAGCCAAGGCTCCAGTCTCAATTTCCAGTCTCCACAACCATGAACAATGTCATGGCATCCATTTGCTTTAAATATGTAGGTTTGTTTCTGGAATCCAGGTAAGTGACAGTCACTGTATTTAGAGCCAGCTTCATTTCTTTATGCTGATAAAGAGCAGTGGAACAGGAATAATGTCTTTTAGCTCTGACACGCTAGTAGCAGATGGTAACCTTTTCACATAGGTGAAAGAACAAACCAAAAACACTCAAACAATCCCACCTTCCAAATCATTACACTTGTGAAAATATTTCTAGGAGAAGCCACATTGCACTCCGTAAGAGCCCCAAGAGTCCCCACTCCACACACATCCTCAGACAGACACCACACTGGCTGCATGCCCTTGCCCAGAGGCAGGCCAGAGATCAACTATGCTGCATAACTCTGAAATAGGGTGAAAGTGGGCCAAATTGTTCACCCATGTGAAGACTACAGACCTACTGGTATCAGAAATTTAGTCATGATGTATAATGTGCTCAGGAGAAGAGGCTCAAAGCTCAAGCCTCTTGTTTTGCAATATAAAAGTACAAAAACAGAATACAGAGGGGGGTAAAAATAGTTCAACTCAGAGAGGCTTCACTCCAAGCCCAAGTTACGCACTCCACTGTAACTAGGGACACCTCCAAAATGCTCCTGCAGCAGACTGAGCAGAGCCTTCTGTCACATTTTCCCAGCACCATTGCTTCAGTTTTATTCCACCTGAAAAGCACTGACCTTCTGATACTGTCCTTCAGGGAGATCAGCTAATTACTGGCACCCTTCGGTAAAAAGCCCCACAATTTACAAACACTAAGTACAGTCTCCAGCTGTTTAATGGTGCTGAAAACCACACCATAAGGATGCCTTGAGGTGTGTAGCACGCATCATTCATTATCTTTATGAAACAGTAGGCAACACTGTGGACATCAGCATACATGGCTAAGGTCTTTCCATGCAAAAAGAAAAGAATGAATTCTTCAGAGATTCTCATCCCTGAAACATGTTTTTCCTCACAGGCTTATCTGTATTTGGATTGCTTTTAACTTTCCCTACTTACTACAGCATCTCCTCCTTAACGCAGACTTGTGAATAAAACAGGATTTCAAAGGCAAATTCAGGAGTAGATTGAATTATATTTTCTAGCGCAATCCAATAATAATTGGGTGATCAGTAGGCACTAGACTTAATTCCAGCTACAGAACACTAAATATTTTAATTCCTTAGCATACCTGAATTCTGCACCAGCAAATTTGATACTGTATTTTCAGAGCTTTAATTAGTTAAATCAACTAATGACAGTGACTGCCATAAACAGAAAATATATTCTCAAGCCTGTTAAAATTGTTTCTTAATTAAAAAAATAAATTGACAGAATTTACATACGAAGAGTGATGATATATTCCTTCTGTGTTCCACCTTTTTTTTTTTTTTTAAGCTAGAAAATTGTGTTATAAGGCTATAATGACAGGGGTTAAAATATCACCACCTTTTGAATACATTTTACTAAGGCATATCCTAAGGGCTTGCTGAAACTTCAGTTTTTCATTCAAAAAACTTCAGGGTTATCTTTATCACCTGCCAGGTAAGCATTATTTTCATAAATGAAAAGCTAATAGACATACTCTGAAAACTCAATTTTGAGACTTTAAAATAAAAGCTTGCCTCATTATTTCAATTTGCTGCTTTTCCCCAATAGATCAAAAAGTCTTTTGTTCCTTTCCCTCTTACCATTTTAAAAAAGATATTTTTAAACATTCATCTTTTCTTTACTGTCACCTATTATTAGCTAATGAGACAGGATTCACATGAGTAACCTGAAGCTTGCAAATGAACTAGAGCTGGTGTAGCACAAGAGAAGAAAGTGAGCAGTTGCACTAATTTCAGGATTTCAGTATCAACATTTGTGCCTTGTTCTCAGTTCTTTAGCATGGGTTATGATGCTAACCCCACAGTGATTGCTAAATCCTACTGTGAAACTACATGAATGTTTTGTCCCAGCAAAACAGAACATGCCAATAGATGCATTAGCACCAAACTGATATAAGGAGGTGGTCTAGTAACCTGAGCAGAATGTGAGAACTGGGTGTCCAATAAGTAAACAATGCAAATGCTCAGTAGATATTTAAGTGCTTTCTTGGATGACAGTCAAAGAACTCTACATGTGGAATGAGGATGCACAATGGAAAACTGAATCAGTAACCACAGAGAATGTGAAAGTGCACATTTTTAAATCCTGCCATATGGCTCTGTGGAAAAGACTCCTATGTTTTGGTTTTTTGCTTAAGTATTCAGTGAGTAGCAGGATTTTTTTTCTCTGTTGTTTTGGGTTTTTTTTTAACTTCACAGTAGAGACAATCCATAAGTATATTAATTATGTCATCACAGTGTGATTTTAGCAAATCAGAACAAAGTCCTCCATTTATCACTGTGAATATAATCCGTTTTAAGATGGTATCCATCTGGTTGGACTGGACTGTAGAAAGAATGAGTAGGGATAGGAAAACAACTAGCCTCCCTGCTCCTCAAAAAGGTTAAACATGAAGAAAGAACTTTTGTTGATCAGGCCTTTTTTTCTTCCCCTACTTTTCTATTTTGCATAGCATAGCATGAGAAACATGAATTACAGGCATTAACTGAAGGGCATGATTCTAACTTTTCAGCTTTATGAAAGGAATGAGGTCCATATTTGCCACTAGGAAATCATAAGAATTTCCTCTACCCAAATAGTAACTGGAAATGTGTTATGATATTGAGAATTATTGTTTTGGATTCTCAGCCATTCAGTATAAATATGAAATAACTAATTAAAGAGAATTAGATTTTCAGATTAGATTGGTCATACTTAAAGATGTGGTTAAGGAATTTCAATAAATCCATTTATTAGGGAAAGATTCTTTTACACTGAGTCCTGGGAGAACAATACTGCTTTATCTTGGAAACTGAAGTTTAATCAGTGTGTGACAAGAATGTAGTCATCTCCTATATTTCATTGGAGAGGCTACCAGTTAAGTGGAAGACAGGGGATGGAGAGGTTTGCAGGAGACAGGTGCCAGGAAGCACAGATGAATATATTGTTCTCTCAGCTTGGGGGTTTTCTGCATATGTACCAGAAGCAGAAATCCCTCACGAGGAACAGGCAAAATGTAACACTCTTACTTCAACGTAGCCAATAGAAACACTTCTCACTCCCCAGTTTATCGCAAAAGAGCATAACTTCAAGCCACAAAATCTATGGAGTGAACAAGGAGACAGCAGGAGAGGTCATTGTCATCATCCCATGGCCTTGTATGAGTAACAAAGAACATCTGAAGTATTTTCCTCAGCTGTCCACGTGCTTTCAGATATAGACCTTCATGTGTTGACCCCAGCTACTTGCATCTTGCCCATTTTGTTGATAATTGAGAAAAAAATCCCTACGCCAAATAAATTTTGGTCTAAATACAAAGGCTTTCAGGGGAAAAAAAAAAGAAAAAAAAAGAAAAATAGGTGTTCCCTTCTATCATTCAGATAGGAGCCTAAGCAAGGGAGGAAATCAAGGGGTTTGTGCAATGTCATATCCCGAGTTCTTTGTCAAGTTGGAAAGTGAACCCCACAGTCCTGAGTGTCAGTTCAACATTTCAGCACAGAAGAATTCAGCTTCTACAAAATGGTTAAAAAATCTAGCCCAACCTAGTTTTTAAAGACAAAACAAGCTCCTACTGTTGTCCCATGTCTCCAGTCACTAAACCACTAAGTTTTTCTTTAACATTTTATGTTGTCTTTATTTCATTGTGCATGTTTTATCTCTATCTAATTGCATTTGTAAATTGCTTTATGCATCCCAAAGCACTTAGAAGACTGGATATACTAATAAAGTATAGGAGAATAAACTAGGAGAAATAATTACTGAAATATAGTATCCAATAACTTGGAAAAAATCAATGTAGAGAAACTGTTGAAGTGGAAGATGCATCCCTTGTACCTATTTAGGAAGAGTTATCAGAGGAAGGGCAAAGTGGAAAAACTGAAATGAAAATTTAGGTTTGATTCATCTTACTAGAAATAATATCACAGAACTTTTAAAGTCTTTGCTGTAATACAGACATATGTTTAAGTGCAATAAAGCTGGGAATTCCGGATCATGCATTTGCTCTGCTAAACTACATAAAGTGTGAGGATAACACCACACTACCTGGGCTGAAAGATGCTGAGAACCATGAGATGAGGAAAGAGAAATATAGAACAAAGAGGGACTAAGAGAAATAGCCACTCAAGGAAGGAACAAAGGAGGCATTTGGTCTTATATCTAATGAGGACTGACCTGACATTTCAGATAATAAAAAATGACAGCATGAGGTACTGCACATATTCATTTTTCAGCCTGCAACATTATCCTTATGACTTTTGCCATATTATGTTTACTAAGTAAGGTCAAGCATGTCTGAGTACATGGAAGAGAGACAACCTGGGAACATAAGGTTGTGCTGGCAGCGGGAGCTGTCTGTAGTGCTCTTCCCTCCAGGGCTAAACTGATACCATCTCTTTCAGCAGTGGTGCTATTGGAGGGGGTGAACTTCCAGTTACAGATAAAAGAAACCTGGGTCTTAACACCTCCAGGGTTCTCTCAGCAGGATGTATTCATCCCGTGGCAAACTTTCCCTCTTGCTTAGATGCACATAAACTGAAACAAATGAAAGCTACCCAACAGATGTCCCTCTCTGAAAAGCTTGAAGTCCAGCTTCAGGTGCACCAAAACGCACATTCCACTTCACATTCCACGTTCCTTTGAGGATCAGTGCTGTAGATAAAGCAATAATTTATAGCAAAGCTACAAGAACCTACTCCATCCCCTAAACATAAACAAACCAGGTTTGGGAAGAGGCATGGAGAAGCAGACAGGAGCAGCAGGAGGGAAGGAGCTCTGCAGGGGGCCAGACCGTAAGATCCCATCTCTCATGATTCACTGCTTTAGACCACACACTACATACAGATCAACCACAAGAGCTAAGGAAAAGATTCATGCAAGTATCTGACAGAGGAGAAACTGTGCTGCTGCTGAATCGTATCTTCAGATATAACATGTGAAATGTTAATTTTAATTAAAAAAAAAAAAACATGAGCAAAGTATTTGTCAGTCAAAAAGCACGGCTGGATTTTCTCAATGTGTCTTTTTTTTAAATGATGAATTTTCTTTTTATATATCTTAATTTAAATCTAAGTGGAAATACTGTTGTATTATACAGAGATCCATGAAACCAACCGTCATGAATCTTTATATACATAAAGTAAAAATAATCCAAACAAACCAAGAGCTTGCTTTTAAAGTTAACAAGGATGACTCACATAAGAACAAACTGAGAAGTAATTTTGTAAAGACTTCATTCTGGAAGGTGCTTAGCACCTTTAATTCTTATTAATATCAAAGAGAAAATTAACATCTTGCTAATGGATTAACTGTCTTACAGTACTGCTCTAAAAAATTGCAAAATGCTTTCTGATAAGCCTCAACCATGGCACAATATACTGACTTTTACTGTTGTCTCTATTTCACCTTGTTTCTGCTTACACAAAAATCTCTAAAATTTGAGGTTTTCAGAAGGAATTTGTATTGACTTCACCAGGATGATTAGAAACCTTCAGGACAGAGTACCAGTGTAACGAAATAAATAGCAGATCCTTTATCAGAAAAAGCAGATGCCTTACAGCTGTGCTTCTTAGAAGAAAGATTATAGGTCTTAAAATGGAAGTTGAAGATATTTGCAGGTCAAGAGGCCACCACCAAGTCCTCAGAGAAGTATTTCAGCAAAAAAGAAAAGAGGAATTTTCCGAGATGAATACAGGAACTCCTCAGTCTATGTTTCCCCTGAGGAGCTTACGGTGGTCAAATACAGTGGAGGTACCTAACCTGTAAGGCTGAGGGAAGATTTGATGATTTGATTAAGTGCAGTTTCTTATGCCTCTGCAAAGTACATGTACCAAATGCCTTTCAGCCCTGAAGCATTTCATAGCCACTTTTGCACAGGCGATAAGACTTACGGGAGGCAAAAGGCCAGGAAGAATCAAACCCAATACCTGCCATCAAACACAGTTTGAAGACTATTCTTTGAGATATTCAAAACTCAACTGAACAAGGTCCTGATCAATCTGACCTAATCGGACCTGCTTTGAGCTGAGGCAGGGTGAATAACACAGCCTCCACCAGTACCCCCTAAACTAAATTATTCCAAGGTCATTAATTCAGCACCTGCATTTTGTCCTGAGTGTTATTAATGGGGACACAACCCCCACCCTCCCAATTTCCAGTGATCTACTTTTAAAAAAGGTTATATTTGTAACGTCATAGATAAAATAGGATGGTCTTCTTTTTTTCTTCCCATTAGATGCATACCACACATCACCATCTCCCCAGAAAAGCAGATTTCCTAGGTTCACCCGAGATCAAAAGCAACAGTTAGAGGCAACACATTTCTGGGCAGAGCAATGGGAAAAGTAGGGTTTACTTCAATCACTTATCTGAGGGTCAAATTGATGCCTGATTGATATGATTAGACCCAGTCAGCTTTGGGGCAACTATCATTGCAGGTAGTTCTCAGGAACATTAACTAAAACTCTGGTAAAGAAGCATGAGCCAGATGCAGGGAGAGTAGATGGAAAAAGCCAAAGGAAGGAAATCAGAGACTGTCAGGGTGTCAGAGTGACTCTGTTGGTGTGGCTGCTTCAGAAAAGGAATTTGTTTTCATTGGAAAGAATACAACTGATCACAGTCTGTTCCAGTGCTCTGTCACCCTCACAGTGAAAAAGTTCCTCCTTATATAAGAATGATGCAGCAGTTGCTACATGCAGAAAATCCTTTTCTGAGGTCATGCTTAAGTATTTAGTTTAGGAAGGAGGGAAAGAAAACCTCCATAGAAACTCTGTTTACAGTTTCTTCTGTTTCATTCATGAAAAAGAAGAAAGTTGATCAAGACTTTTAATCAGCAGAAGTGATTCTATTGCTAGGGTCTTCTGTGATAAGGTATTTGCAAATGCTTTGTGCTGACTGCAGCTAGTATCCCAGCTTTATGAGTCTGCTTGTGTCAATCTGAAACAGCTTATTCAATTTTTCCTACTACGTCAGAAATGCTTCTTAATAAAAAGTCAAATTAGCACTTAATCCATGTCAATGACATTATTCTCAAATTGCTGTAGATGTGCCCCAATAGACTCATGGTCAGAAGAGAAACAGGCCCTTTATGATGTTCCAACTCATTGACTAACTGTGGTCTTTTCAGTTCAATGGCATCTAGAGTTTTCCAGAACTTCCTGTCTCAAATAAAAACAATAATTTTTACTTTGAAGGAAGTTTCGAAACTTTGTCAAGATATTGGTACTTATTTTAGGTCTGAATTTGAAACAAGTACTTTTCAATTCCTTTAAATAAGAGCTGAATAATTACAAGCCTAGAAATTTACCTCTGTTACTTATGGAGACTGCGCTCTTTCAAACAACAAAACAAAATTGCAAAGGTTGTTACATAAATAACAAATTTCCACTTGGAAGATCCATACTTTTCAAGTTTGAATTGTTTTGCCACCAAAACCTAATGAATAAAGTTGGTCTTAATGTGTTGGCTGGCAAAGGAACAACAACCTTGAGTTTCTAACAGCTAAAAACATACATCTAAAGACTGTAGCGTTGACTGGTCTTATCTCTGTCTGGATGATTGTAAATTCTCCTTATTGAAATTTTCAGAGGTAGACTAACATCACTGAGTTCGATGATATTGCAGGCATTAACAGACATCGTTAGAAAGGAGAAAAAGACAGATTAGACAGGCCACGTTCTTCCAGGTTGGTAACTTTGTAAGACAGTATTTTTTATTTCTGCCTGCTATTCTAATCTGAATAAAATTGTAAATTGTTCAAATGAGAAGGAAGAGTTAAAAGGAGACAAAATGCAAATGGATTTTAAAGGATACCTCTAAGTGTTCTGGACCCATTTTTATCCACTAATTTTTTGGTATTATTTCTATTAAGAAAAAAAAGTATCTGTTGGATATGCGAGTGAGCTGTTTTATAAAGGAAAAAAAAAAAGAAAAAAAAGAACCTCCTCCCCGAAACAAATCTATGTATCATTCTCTAGTTTAAGAGATCAGAAATAAAAGAGTCTGAACGAACGAGAGATGCCCAAAAGATTTATACAAAATCTGCTGATGAAGTAGCTACTATGCTGAAACATAGCTGAACTGGGATAGTATCCAGACTTTTCCAGGCCTCAGGGCAAGCAAAGAACTTCTAAAAGTAAAAATCTACAGGTTCTAGCATAAATTATAATCTGTATTTCAAGCAACTGGTGCTTTAGGATTATTTTTTTTTAAATGAAATTACCTCATTTGATTATGCATTTAAACAGTTATTTCAGCTTTAGGTTGGAGGAGCCCTGTAAAATTATCCACTAGGAGGAGCTCAGAATTGGATCAAAGAAATCTTTCCTATCTGAAGCACAACTCTATGTAGACACCTACAAAAAAATCCTTTCTGCTTGCAGATCATGTCAGGTCCTTTCCATCAGTAAGTAGCAGCTTCATTGCTTTTGTGATTTATGGTATGCTAGAAACGTCAGCCATGGATTGTGTTTGGGTTGTTTTTTTTTTTTAAAGCAGTATGTTTGTTAGAGTCTGAATGCTCTTACTAAGGTTAGGACCAGATGAACTGTGAAATGCTCCTTTGGAAGTCGTGCCTTCACTGAATTTCCTGGATGGAAATACGACCTACACACATAAACAATAATGCCAGTGCCTTTGGGAAATAAAACAAGGATCACACCTATGAAAATCAGCAGGAGTGCTCACATGAAGGAAATCTACCACACTTTCATGAACCTTGAGACTTACACACAAGTAATCTGCATGTGCTTGGACATGTGTCAGCATACAACAAGAGTACTGCAGGAAGATGGTGCTTTGGTAGGTATCCTGGCACTTTGGACAAATGGAAATATAAACCTTGGATGAAGCTCCAAAGTGGAAAACAGAATGATGCTAACAAATCACAGACACCTTTTCTTTAAACCCATGCTGTAAATCCCAAATCCTGATCTCACCACTTTCTTCCTCTGCACTAAAATCTCCCTGGTTGTTTCCTGACCCACTGAAACATGCAGTGCACTTCCCTCAGTGTGCCCAAGCCCATGTCCACCATGGGCTGCAGCATCCTTGAGGACTTCAGCCCTTGCACTATTTGGTCTGGAACACATTGTTTTAGTGAGATTTATTTCCTAAAATCCTAGGCAATCATGGACCATACACTAACCAATTTCATAGAGAACACTAAAAGCACATCCCTGGTTTTACTCTGAAACACAGGCATAAAAATGCATTTTCAGGAGCAGAATACCACCACTTCTTTTAATATGAGTCAACCTATTTCTTCAACTTCTTCTCTGGACCAATTTAATCCACAAAATATAACACTGAAAAATTATAGTACTTTTACTATTCTCTCCTGCAACATCTCCTTTTCTTTCCTCAAAAGAAAAAACAGTCATAGGTGTACAAATATTGTAAAAATGTTGGGTCTATCACTTGGAGACGAAACTCTTTGTACCTGTAGATATTTTCCCATTTTTTAAACTCACTTAGCCACAGTTTTGCTGTCAAGATGGTACATGGGCTCTGATATGTGGAAAAAATTAATGTATTTGTGTGCAATCCAAACTCTGAAGCATACACAGATTGTTTGATACTATGCTTTACATGTAAACTCCTGGATTTAGTCTTAGAGTTGTCACCACTTTTACAATTAATCCTATGTATTGGTTTTTCCTCTTCTAAAGACCTCAATTAGAAAGTGTCATAAAAGCTAAAACGTTTTATTAGCTAACTAATTCTGTCTATATAGCTGAAGGACATTTTGAAAAATAATAAATTCTTAGGTTATATAGAAAACTAAATAGCCCTTATTCAAATATCAGATGTTGCAAACAGATATTAAGCATGTACACATTCAACAGATGATGACCAGATTTATTACAGTCTGATATATCAAATTCTTTAGACACAGTAAAGTAATAACGATTCCACAGAGCAAGTGTTTATATTTACAAAGGAGAAAGGAAAAGTCAGAATCATGCTCATTTTGAATTTCAGAAAACTTTTTAATCATGTTGTTTCCTAACTGAATGGCTTTGTAGAGGTTTCAAGATTCTTAGACAAAATGAATTTTGTTTTACATCTCTCAATGACAGAGAGCACTTTGGTACCACTGCAAAGTGTGAAAGTCACAAGGGGCAATCACAGTCTTGACTTTCATCTTCTGCTGTTACCAGAAGACAAGTGTAGCACAGGGTCAATAATTTACCTTTGCTAAAAGTCAGATCTACGGAAGCCAAAGGACTCCTGGGGTGTTCACGTTTCATCACTTTATCAATACAAGTTTTTTGAGTGACTAAAGACTGTATGATAATTGACAAGTTTGCCCCGACATTACTTCCCTGACAAAGCAATCATTTTCTTGTAACATTTCCACTGAAGCTACATTTTAAATGCAGCTACCTTTTAATGCAGCTTAGCAATCACCTCCCATAAATTGGTAATAATAACAAAGAACATTGTAACCAATGTGGAAGAGGAACAGGATTTGCACATTTTCTTTCTATAGGCATGTATCTCCAGCTCGATATAATGGAAATAATAAACACAATAGTTTAAGAAAGTTGTTATTCATAATAGATCAGAAATTCCTCAGGACAGGAAATTTCTTGAAGCTCTCCTTTTGATCTTAGCCCAGAAAGCATATTTACTGTCATGAAGACAAAGCTTGAGGGAATAATTAAACAGTTGGACGTGATGACCCTAAAGGTCTTTTCTAACCTAAACAATTCTAGAAGTAGAGAGAAGTTTGCATGCTTACAGTAGACACTAAGCAAATATAGTGAATATTGCAGTCTTTGATGATAAAAAAATAGATAGCTGATGCTGTGGAATTAAGTTATTTGTGCTTTACAGTTGCCTCAGAGGGCAGCTCCTGTGGATGGATGTTAATTTCAACTAGAGGGTAACAAAAGATGTCAGTGCAAAAGAAATCCTGAAGTTTCAGACACAGATGCTGCAATGCCATGAGCTAACATTTTCCCACTGAACTATACAGATTTCCACCACATGAGCGCATTTGATTCATATAAGGTACCGCATGAACTTTCAGAAAGTGCAGTCTCTTACATAAGAAACATTTGTTTGTATTATCTTCATTGATATTTGATTATATCCATAGTGGTGATACAGACTATTCAATAACATTGAAAATCTAATTCTATTACACATATTTGCTCACATATTTCTTCAGGTTAAGAAAATCATTCCCTCTTCTGAAATCATCTGTCTTCCATCAGCACAGGCTGACTGCCTTGCCAACTTTAATCTCTGGTCTTTCTCTACTGTTGCAAGTCATTAATCAGTTACTTCCATCATTGTAACCAATGGTGACCCTATCTATAATCATCTTCTATGCCTTCCTGAGAGCTTGCTATTCACCAGTGTCAATGCCACTTAGACAGGTTATAAAAATGTGCCAGCCTAAATGCCATACATGCATTAATCACTTGACAAGTGTTTGCTGTTACAGTTTCCTGAATTCTAGTTGCAGCTATGCACCTTTTACATAGAACAGTGTTAATTGCAATTATAGTAAGACACCGCTCCAGAAAAGCTAGGATAAAGGAAATTAAAAAATAATTAAGATTGCAATTCTATATCACTTTTTCCTCAGCAGCCTGAGCACAACAAGCATTTCCCTTGCTATGCTTGCTGTACAAGAGAAAAGGAAGCCAAACAAACATTTAATCTTGATAAGTCAAGCCAGTAATAGATTCATAGTTTTGAGGCTAAGAGGGATCATCAGTTCATTAAGTTTTCCTTCCTGTCTAATATGCCAGAGAAAGTTACCTTTAACTCCTATGCTGAGACAAAATGGAAAAAAAAAGGCTCTGCAGTTTAATTAAAACTTGTTTTTCACCAAGAGACATCCAGTCTTTACTTGAAGGAGGGTTGCTAGCTTTGCTAAGGAACAAAGAAGTCAAGACAACTAAAAGTGAAATTACAGCACATGCCACACTACACTCCAGTCTTCCTGTACCGTTCCCAGCCTCCATTTCCCCTCTCAGTTTCTGTGGGTATGCATGCACCAACTCTTCTCCCTGAAGCCCTCCTGCCTTCAGACTGCCCAGCCTGCCACTCTGACCCACCACCCCTCCACCCCTGTCCTGCACCCACCCTCATTGTTCTTCATCCATTCACTTTTCTGTTTAAGAAATTTTGAGAGCAAGCTCAGGCTGGGGGTAACACAGGACTTGACAAGAACACTGCTGCCTGGCCACTTCTTACTGCCAGAGTGGTTTTAACTGAACCTAACAGACTCCTTTCTAAAACTTTCTACTCTTAGAGCAATGCGACATTCAATTACTTTAAAACAATAAAGGTTTATAGAAAAGATAATCAAAAAGCACGTTAACAGACTTTGTCTGCAGACCCCAAATCTGTAAAATCCGTAATTTCCTCTGGTAGTAATGCTAGATCTGTTATTGTGACTTATTTCTTTCTCCATTTTTATTTGAATTGGACTGGAATTAATTCCCTGCTGTTCCTATTAGTTTGTAGGCTTTTCTCTCCTAGAATAAATATCAAACTCCAGCACTATTAGCATTTTTTTCACTTTTAGAAAATTGTGTTGGGAAAAAAAAGAAAAGGATTCCATTTCTTCCTCATTGTCTCAATATCTTACTCCTTCCTGATTTTTCCCCTTGAGAAAAAAGTGGGGAAGGAAAGTGGAGGAGAAATGAAAAAGAATAGAAAAAAGAAAACTTCAACTATAAAATTCCTGTTTGAGATCAACTTAAAATTTCCAGAAGAAAATAAATGTGATTATATACACACACATACACTTGAAAACCTATCCTTCCTATGGAAAAAAAAGTTCAAAATCTTTTGGCTTAGAGTTTTAGCTCTGGGATCCAGTGAAATTTTTACTGCCATTTCAGTGGTGTTGCTGCTGCAGCTATATATCACTCAGTACTCCCAAAGCTGAATCTCCTCTGGCTGTCCTCAACACACAACTCCCTAGCTACTTATGCTGTCCAGCAAGAACATTCACAGCTCTGCTGGTTCATATCTGTCTCTGTCCCTTATCCATCACCCTCATAGCAGACTCAGACCTCACTTGCCATCTTCCCCCATCACATACATTTTGTTCCCATCTCCCTTTTTTTACCGCACATCTTTGCTTTACTACTCTGCCAGCGTTTAACCTGCTTTTAGAGCAGGAAGCTCATGACTCAGAAATCTTATTTCATTGATTTATTAAGTGAATTAGAGGGAGTACCTAAATCCATTGCCCTCACAATTTATGGGAAGAGTTAGGTATACAGCTGTCATCCAAGCATGCTGCAAAGGGAAACCTTTATAGTCTTGCCTGGAAGGTCACCTCCCTCCATACGTTTTTCACAGCTGGTGCCACAGCAAAAGATAGCACACAAATGTGGACAGATATTCCATCCTGGGAACAGCCTACAGGGAGGACACAAGAACCCCAAGCTCTAGCGCTGACAGGACAGGTTGTTCCACCTCTGCATTTTGCTTTTTATTTGCTTTGCCCATTTAAATTATGGAGCATCTAATTCAGCATTGTTACTGGAGGCCTGGTCTTTAAAGATCTATCTCAGATTAAAAAAAAATTCTAATTCAACTAAATTTAATCCTGTTGACTTCCAAAGTTAAATGTTAAACTAACTTAAAATAGCTTTAATCCTCTTTGATATTATTATTCACAGTTTTAATTCCGGTTAGTATATCACTTTGAAATAAAAAGGTTTACTTGATTTCAAGGACCTGCCCTCAGTAGTGCTTCACAGACAAGTCCTTACTATTTTACAGGTAATATTAGTCCAGTGAAACAATAGGCCTACAAGTGATACCCATCACCAAATCAAATTTTTTCAGCAAGTATTTTCTCTGAAGATCTCAGATGTATTCAGTGAGTTTTCTTGATTAAACAAGCACAAGAGAAAGTACTATACAAATTATTCATAAATACTTACTCATCTTAAATATGATGGCTATTCATAAATCATGTAAGGACAACTTGACAACAAAGGAAACAATATCTTGATATTACAAAAAATAGTGTGTGAATATATTGAGATACTATTAATTATTAAAATTTATTACATGACTTTGAGAAAAATGTACATCAACTACCACTGCACTATTGATGGTTATCTTCATGTGATGCCTCGGAAAGCCAGAATCAAAACTCAATAGCCTTTGGTGACTAAGAAGCAGGTATCCTTTATTGCAGCACTGGGCACACGGGATCGATCCTCCAAATGTGTGCGCCCATTAAAGCCAACTTTCTCATATTTATACAGATTAATTATACATATTCATTATAATTTCTAAGGAAAGGCAGGGTTATGCAAATTATTTCCAGGAAGTAATTTACATTAACTCCTCCCAGATAGAGCATGCTCAGTGACACTCAGGGAGTCTTCTGGTGGTCTTCAGGGATGAAGGCTGGACGTCTTCCTCTCTCTCAGTGCATGCTCTTTAAGGGTTTCTCCATGCTTATCTGGGCTCCCAACACCTGCACCGAGTAGTTAGTCTTTCACTGAAAACAAGATAGACTCTGTCTTTTAATTGGTCGTTAGTCTCATTATTTACGACTCCTCTATCTCCTACTTCCTCTGGTTTCAAGGCTGTTGCACTATTATGGCTAAGTTTTGTAGCCGCTTTCATGAAACAGCTTATGTGATNTAAGCTACACCTATACCAATCCACTCAGCATGATCACTTCTCACTGAATCACGTGGACTCATAGAATGGTGTGGCTTGGAAGGGAACTGAAAAATCAACTAGGGCCACCATGGGCAGGGACACCTTCCACTAGACTGGGTTTCTTCATATTGCTATGAAGGCATGCAGAATAAAAATAATGTCTAGCCTGCAGCATCTGGACTTAAATCCAATCATTGCTGCAGCCATAGCTTGACTGATTGAATGGTTATGAGCTTTTGAATCAAGAAAGCAATCAGCTGACACTAATAGGATGACAAGGGTTAAAATACTTTGAATTACTAAATAACCGGGCCAATATTTAACACTAGACAGTGCTGTTGACTTAAGTGTTAAAGACTGTTTGAATTTCCTTCTAAGCCAGATGCTCATATCTCAGACTCTGAGCAGAGATCAGGCTGGTGCTTGTCACCATCCAGGAGGAGGACATTGAGAAAACCTGAGATCAGGAGTCTCTGACAAGACCCATTTATTTATTGCCTGTGTAGGCTGAATAAGGCCAGCCTCTGTACTAGCTAAGACTTGCTTTTGGGGCATAAAATTAACATGGAGCATTCTCACAAGAAGCAGCAGGCATCCTACTACTACCTATACATAAAATTTAGGCAGCCCAAAATGCTGTGCTTGAACTTTATTTGCTTTTTTCGCCCTGACCACCACCAAACTGGGTTTGTGAGGTTATAGATCTTTTCAGGAAAAGCAAAACAATGACAACTCCCTGCCTTCTCCTCAAAAATCTTGGTATTTCAAAGTTTTATTTTCATGCCAAATTGGCAAGAGAACAAATAACTTCTCAGGAATCTGGGGAAAAATGTGGTCTGATAAGAGCTGTCTGCTAAAATGTGAATTTCCAGAAGGAATTAAATTTAAAATACCTCTTATGTAGAAATACTTTTCCCTTTATTTCATACTTCTATATTACTGACATACAATTTCAAGGCACAACACAGTAATAGATGTTTAATGACTTCAACAGTCAAAGCCCTCTCTTAGAGTATATATAAACTATTAAAGGAAGCTGCTGTGTAGAACATAATGAAATATCTTTTTCTAAGTTAGAGATCAAAATAAGTAATTTCTAGGGAAATAAAATTATTTTTTCTGAAAAATATCATGGTAGTGGAAATTTTTCAAAGAGACTTACATGAAAATTTCAGCTGTAACAGGAAACTATTTGAGAAAAAGTATCTAGCCAAGGTACCTTGCAACGTCCTTTTCTGTCAAAACAAAGGTCCTGAATGAAAATTCTTCAATTAATTCTATGAAGTCTTCATGGAATAATCCTATACCAGCCTACCTTTAAGATAATAAAAATGTTTCATTATGGACTCTATTTACATCATCATAAGATTTAATCCTATACAATATCATGAAAGACTATACACTACCTCATATCAGTTGACTGTCTCATCCTCAAGGTCAAATTTAATTGGTACAGAAAAACACCTCCTATTAACTCTATTACTGTTGGTGTTTATGCCAAAGTGAAGTTTGCAATGTGGAAGTTAATAGAAGATTAAGTCACTGATATCAGAATGTTCATCATCTTTGAGGAACTGGAAGATGTTAAAATTAGAACAGACTTAATGGTAATTTATTAAGTTATAGAATAACTTGCATGTCTAGTTATTTTGAGTAACTGCATAAAATATTGCTTTAATTAATTGAATAAATTTGTCCTATGTTGCTATATAACTTTTACTTTTCTATTAACATTTTGTCTTATAATTTATCTGCTTAATCATATTGCTGAGAATCATAAAGCTGAAAGTGTGTTAAAGAAGAGAAGGAAATCAAGTTTGATACCATTTGAACAGATTTGGTGCAGTGCACTGCTATATCAATTACAATTAAACACAATCCAATTTAAAAATTATTATCAATTTTTAAAAAGTATCAGAGTCAAGGTTGCACCACCAGGAAAACTGAAAATTATTTATTTCAGTCAAATTGTTTATTTCACTGAAAATTAAGTCTTTCCCTGTGAAAGGTGGGAGATGCCATAACATGGCAGGGATCCCTGGCTGGATCATGAATTACAGCTATGGAGAAAGGCATATTATATGGAAGTTTTTTAACAAAATAGCAGGATTTAGCCATGGTGAGAATGCAAGGCAATCTTGGACCTAACCATCATCCATATTTAGACCTCACCAGAGTCTATGTGAAGTCAAAGATCACCAGGTCTAATAATGAAAATGTGTGTATGACCCTTTTATCCTCCCTTTCCTGCAGATAAACAGATATTTCTTGGTGAGATGAGACTTGTAAGAGTTGGCTAGCAAAAAGGATTGTCTGTTCTTCAATTATCTCAGCATTCAGAAAAAAAAAAAATCCAAATTGGGATTAAAATTATTTTTTCCCATCAATTTTTAAAAATTATCCAAACTGCTATGATTTCACCTTGAAACACCAGGGTGTTATAAGGTAAGAATAAATCTCTCCCCCTGGAAAGCATCTCCCCTGCCCTCATATTTATGACCAAGTCATGGCATTCAAGCCTAACCAGAGAAAATAAAATAATGCCATTCCACACACTCCACTTTTTTTTTCTTTCATGAAAAGTGCATTGATTTTAAATTTAAACAAACCAAAATTACTCTCACATATACAGCAGCCATCAGACTTCCTTGTCTGTTAAACTGGTTGTCTGTATTGTTACTGCTGTTGCAAAGAAAGATGCACATTCCCAAGCCAGGAAAGTCCCTTATTTTTAGTGGAAAAGGGCCAATGTTTTATGAAGCATTCGGGGTTTTTTTTGTCCAAACATCTATTCCCTTTCCAAATGGGAATAATTATCTTGTTCCTTTGCCTCTGTGCTCAGGACTTCAAATCACGTCAGCAGCTTGCAAGAAAGAGTTTGTAAACTTAACTGAGGTCAGAATCAAAAGGTGTAAAGGCGTGCATCACTACACATCTGGTCAAAGAGGTTGTTTTTCTGTTCTTTTTAAATGTATCCTGCAGTAAGCAACATTATCCTTCACTCTGTAGATTTGAAGACTAAGTACATATAAAAATACAGTTTCTTTTTTCCATATAGTGTTTCTCTCTATTCTAGATTGGTGAGGGTTTCCTACTTAATTTGTGCTTTTTATATTTCTTTGGTACTTTATTATATTTTTTTAAAAATAATTTTATTTAACTTCTGTGCCCCCTCTTTGTTTTTTGTTCTATTATGGCAAAATAATTGAAAACAAGTTCGCTGTATTCTCAAATTAGTTGCATATTTATAACAATTTCTGTTCCAAAACAAAAGAATTAATAATTTGAATGCAGAGCACCTGAAATATTTTTATTTCAAAATAAGAAGCATTTAAAAATCGCTGTAATTGGCTATAACATGCTCTTTAATCCACAAGTAAGATGTAGCATTTCTCTTCCAAATTTTAATGTCATGATTAAAAATAAAGAAAAATCTATTTTCAGGAGGACACTAATTACTGGAAAATTAGAAGCTTAAGCATATCAGCAGAAAAACTAATACTTGGTATCTCAGCAAGAGCAGCAGTTAAGAATCACAATGGAGTACTGGTCTTAGATTTATCTGAGAAATGGCAGATGTTTGTCCTTTCTCAGAGCTTGTCAGGCTTGATACGTTACTTATTCCAGTGAAAGAGCAATGCCTTCTTCTGAGGGCGAGCTAATCAAGGTCACAGAAAGTGCCAAGCAGAAAACATGCATAAAGTATCCCCACCAATAACTTTGCATTTGCAGTTGGACTTGATTTACATATGCAGTAGAACTGGGCCTAAAAATGCTGATTTTGCATCACAAAAACCCAATGCAAAAATAAATGTGTCACAAAGAAGTTGTGACAGCCCCCTCCCTGGAAGTGCTCAAGGTCAGGTTGGATGGGGCTTTGGACAACCTGGTCTCTGATGGAGGGTGCCCCTGCGCGTGGCAGGGGAGATGGAACTAGATGGTCTTTGAGGTCCCTTCCAACCCAAACCATTCTAGGATTAAAACATCCCAACGTACTGGGCTACACTGATGGTTTACTTCACAAGAATTTCCCAACTTTAACAATATCCAGGAGCAAAGATTTCAATATATAAAAAAGCACAAAGGACTAAATTCCCTCCTCCTCATTTTATCTTTTGAGGGTGCTGCACAGAAACAGTCTCAACTACTCATATAGTAGCTGAGCACTGACTGAACTTTCTCATGAAAGCCAGAGTGCAAAAAATGCTCCTTTTTGGCAACATAAAAGCATTACACATTCTATTTTCAAACACTACCCATGTTTCTTCAGCAGCTGGATTTCTGAAGATCAATCTAGTCCTTCCACCAACAAATATTTAAGAAGTAACAATTTTTCAGATGGACTTTAAGGAGCATTATAAGAAATCAGTAAAAACTCCCAAGCCAATTAAAAAATTTCAGAAGCTTTTTTTGCAAGTTCAAAGACGTGCCTATTGTTCATACCTCAACCCTTGCTTCTTTGACTCATGTTGCTCTGAAAAATGACTGACACTCCTTACAAAGGGAGAAGAACCCTAAGTGTCCGGCCCATGGGCAACAGGAGAAAAAAGCTTCATAAAAATCTTACCATCTGACAGAAGCCAAAAGAGCAGAAACTCCTGGGTTAACAACAAAAGTGCATTTGACTAGTATTTGCAGTAAAGAACTACAGAGCATGGAGGTCCTTCTCTTCATAACCCCTTTCTGTCTCCAAAGACTAGCCATAGTATGATGGAGCTGCATTCAACAATAGACATCCAGATTGGGATTCTCAGGAAGCAAAAACTGATGTTGCCCCAGTGACTTCAAAGGATTTTTTACTTGATTCTGTGCCCAAACACAACAGATCAAGATGTTGCTCTATGAACTCAGCATTTTTGGGATGCTTGTTTCTTTCTGAATGTGCCTCTGATGCCTGCAGCATTAGGTCACAATCAGTCTCCTTAAGAATTCAGATGTATCATTCTGAAGAAGAGATTTAATTAGATAGCATACAAATATTTCACATGATCTTAGGTAGAAGGCCATGCAATTAATGATGAGCTTGTTAATTAATGGTGAATGTTGTAGCAGGTGACAAGTCTACTCCAGATGGCCCAGCCACCTGCTAATAGCTTTGTGCTACCCTGGCTGCCCTGTACTTAGTAGCACTTGAAGAGTGTTATCTCAAACTGCAGTTAGAGATGACTTTTAACTGTAGGCCTTTTAGGGTAGAAAAGGGCATGAAGCACCACTCCCAATTCCATACCCACTTCCTTTACAGAAAGACTTTGTAAATTTTGCATTAACACTGCAACAGGGGAAAAATACCCTCTGTCAGTCTTTCGCATTTATATCAATAAACATGTAAGTTGCACAGAGGACTGTCTTTATATGGAAGTGCACACACATATTAATAGCAATACAATGTATAACTGGGACAACGAGAATTAAAAAACTGAAATAATCTTTGTCTGCCCAGGATATGAACCTAAGCAGTAAAGCGTGTGTAGAAGGTTTATACCTGCAGTGCTAGTGTCTCTGATCCATCTAATGAATAAGCTTACATACCTGAAGTTTCGGAAGTCAGGATTGTGAGGTCATTCATACGTGGACATATCTCTTATAGGAAGCAACATTCAAATTTACTATGAAAAATATTTCCCTGAAAAGTCTTTACTAGAGCCACAAACCTCCTTCCCTCCAAGGACTCTGAATTGGAAACTACGAGAAACCTCTCTAAATACAAAAGATATGACTAGATCTCTAGAGACAAAAGGAAGATACACAAATTCAGTTAAATCATTCTATACCTATAAAGCAATTCTTCAAAAAGCCACTCTCAACTAGAACAGTGTCATCTGAGATGAAAGAAAATTCAGCAAAATACCACCTATAAAACCAATCCTGTCTCCTTATTCCCACTTCCAAAAATACTATTGAAACAAACATTTTAAACCAGTAATAAGGAAAGATTATCTCCATCCCTCATCAAAAGGTATCTGAATATTTACTGATCACCTTTGTTTTGACCTACTGTAGATGCCACTGAACATCTATTTCTCCTCTTAGAAGTTTCTGGACTAGATATATTTAAGAGGTCAGTCATCCACCCACCACATGCAAAGATTATTTTGTGCTGGTTCATCACAAAGCAGCATATAATAAAAAAACTATTTCAAACAGTTACAGATTAGTTGGTTGTGATTTTCCTTGCCTATCTCTAAAAGGAAATTTATTTTAATCTTAGCACATTTTTTGCCTTTTATTTCCCCCTTCAAAATAAGAATTTTTTTCTTCTGGATAAAAG
>VZTU01005197.1:999-19072 GCA_013400835.1 Zapornia atra
GTTATTCCTCCCCAGGTGCCAGACTCTCCACTTGCTCTTGTTGAATCTCATCTGGTGTCTCCCTGCCCAGCTCTCCAGCCTGGCCAGGTCTCTCTGGATGGCAGCGCAGTGTCCTGCCTGTCAGCCACCCCTCCCAGCTCTGGATCATCAGGCACTTTCTGAGGGTGGGTGCTGTTCCCTCACCAAGGTCATCAATGAAGATATTAAACAGGACTGGACCCAACACCAGCCCTGGGGACACCACTAGTCACTGGATCACTCAAATTTACTTTAAATAAAGAAAACACACACCACACCCACAATTAAACTCCCCTCTGAGTTGAAAAGCTTGGGGGGAAAAAAAACCCAAAGAAGATTACAGACAAGAACCAGGGTCTTGGATGTTTTCTGATGAAAAAAAATACATCCTACAATGTTGACCCCCCCCAAGGATTACCCTCTGCTGGGTTCCACATCCACCTCGTGCATCATGCAGGCACTGCAGCTTCCAACCATGCCATCAGGGACAGTCCTGCAGCTGTGGCCATGGCACCCACGGCACACAGGGACAAAGACAAGTGTATTCTCCTCATGAACAAGGAACACAGACAGACACATAGAAATCACAGGAATATCTTTATTATAAAAATGTATAGGTGTCCAAAAGTTGGTGGAGTTCTAAGGGAGCTCCCTTTGTTTCAGGTGCTTCATGATACAAACTAGAATTATTTTGTTACATACAGGACAGATTTCTTTTTAAAAAAAAAAAGTTCCCTCCAAATTCTTCATATGCTCCAGTTTAAACTGGGAGGAATGATAGAAAAAGGAATAAAAATCAACAAAGAAGGCATTTAGCATTGCAATTCAGCTTCTCCATGAAAATGTGTTCTAAAAGCCGTGCCGGCACACACATGATTAAAGCACACTGAGGTTTCCAAAGGAAAGAGCACTTCAGGAAAGAGCAAAAGAAATATCCTTTCTTTATAGCACAGTGCAATTTGGAATGAGTGTGTGAGTCAACAGACAAGCAATACTCACACAGACAGGACACAATGTGCTCAGTACAAAACTCGACTGACAGGAATGCCCCATAAAACGTGGGGAGAGAAAATACAGGATTGAAGGTGCAAGGAAAATGCTTCATTTCTACTCAAAATGGGAATTGCTGGCTGCACATGCAGGCTGAGGTAACCAGAACTATCATTAGCTGGCTTGCATGTGCAAAAGGCTCGTTACTGAGGTGCATGCAGAGACTCTTTATACCTGAACACTGCTGCTGCCACATCCAGCTCCTCTCTGAATCACAGAGTCACCAGGTTGGAAAAGACCTTTAAGTTCACCAAGTCCAACCAATCCCATCCTAAGCTAAACCAGATCCCTGAGCACCTCATCTCCCCTCTGTTAAACACACCCAGGGAAGGTGACTCAGCCCCTCCCTGGGCAGCCTGTGCCACAGCCCCACAGCTCTGCCAGGGAAGAACTCTTCCCTCCCAGCTGAGCTGACCCTGCCCTGGGGCAGCTTGAGCCCATTGCCCCTTGTCCCATCTCCTGTCCCCTGGCTGAAGAGACCATCACCCACCTCTCTGCACCCTCCTGGCAGGGCAGGGGAGGTGGGGAGAAGGTCTCCCCTCAGCCTCCTCTTCTCCAGGCTGAACACCCCCAGCTCCCTCAGCTGCTCCTCAGAGGATTTGCCCTCCAGCCCCTTCCCCAGCCTGGCTGCCCTTCTCTGGACTCGCTCCAGGACCTCCATGTCCTTCTGATGGTGAGAAGCCCAGAACTGGACCCAGCACTGGAGGTGCAGCCTCCCCAGTGCCCAGTCCAGGGGCAAAGAAATACAAGTAAAGCCAAAGGGAATCTCTGGAGAGCATGAGCCTCCTTACACACTGTATGCACTCTCAAAGCCTTTTCTGTACTTCCCCAACATTCTGAATACAGCTCTGCATCAGGAATTACAGAAAGCCATGTCAATTATTTAAAAGCTTGATGCTTCATACAACAGCATCAACAATTCCTCAGCAGAAGCCTGAGATAACAATGCTCCAGATGAGGTGTCTTCCTCACCACCTGACTGAGGGGACACAGGGTGCTCCTTCAGCAAAGACCAGCCATGCAGCACACCTGCAGCACCCTTACAATGCCTCTGGGGTGTTCAGGGCAGGGGCAGGGGCAGGCAGGGCCCCTCCTGGCACAGACTTGCTGGGGCAGCATCCGAAGGCTGAGCAGGAACCATCTGGGATCCCTCAGCCAGGGCTGAGTTCACATGCGACATACGGTGTGGCAATTAGTGTCCTTAATTAGCTGACACATCTGTAGGTTACTTTTAGTAACATATGTAAAAGGAAGGCTTCTAAAGAATAATTTTATAAGTAAAAGAGTGCTGGAAAACTACCTGGCTGGACACTATAGAAGCAGAAGCTGATGTTTCACTGTGTGCATTGATTATGCTGGGATTAAGTCTGGTTTTCATTAAGCCTTAAACTCTACCATTAGGATTTGTTCTCTTGCTACTTCCAAGAGTCCCCTTTGAGGGGATGGCATACATTAAACAGAAAAATGAGAAGTAAAATAAATGTATGTTATAGGCAGGAAGAGCAGAGGGTTGTGAAAAGGTTTCTCATCATTTCTTTGGGGTTTTTTTAATAAAACCCCAGGTCACTGGAACTGCACAGAGCTGCCAGGCTAAACTGCACAGTTACTTTTCCTGGAATGCAACCAGCAAGCCTAGATATGCAAACTAGTCTGTTTTGCTTTGGCATCCAAACCTAGAGGAACACCTCCCCTGCAGCAGCTTCCCTACCCACAGCAGAGCCCTCTGTGTGATCCAGTTAGAGGACAACTGCTCAATTGGATCTTCTACCCAGTTCAGGATTAGGGAACAGCCAGACTGAGCTGATTCTCCAGCTGTGCACACAGTTTAAGAACAAACCAAAAGCAAATCCCAACCCCACCAGCACAAACAAAACACCTAACAAGCCACTGAAGAGATTTCATCTTGAATGCAAAGCTGATTTATTAGGCCCTGAGTGGCTCTTTTAGATACTCATATGCACAGCAAAGAAGGAGTAGAAAATCTGTTTGGTACCCAGAAGGTATTAATCTTCCTTCACATTCAAGTCTACAAAACAGCCTGAGGTAAAAGGCACAGACTTCAAAGTTACCAAACAGAAGTGAGAAGCACAAGTGTGTGTGTGTAAACACAACTGCTGCCAGGATCTGGCATCCATCCACCCTGCAAAGCAGTGGTTTTTGTAATGCTCTTCATGGCTGACACTTGAGTAATGTCAGTTCCTGGAATGGGTTTGACAGATATCTTATTTGAGGGGGAAAGTTCTGCCTCCTCTTCAAGACTTTCCTAGCATTTCTGCTTTGCTTTCATCGAGCACAAATGGAGAAGGGAAGTCTTTGTTCTTCATGTACACCTCCAGACCCTAAGAACAGGTGAAAACAGCACTGTTAGGTCATAGATGCATCAGACTGGGGAGCTGCACTGTTTTTAAGTCCCCAGAGAATGACTGACCACCCAAAGTTAAAAGCTGATAGGAAGGACAAGTGACAGCCACAGTTTCCCCAGGGACAATGATGGAAAGTGTTTCAGCCCCAAGCTTGGGGCTCATGAAGGAGAGGCACAGATGAACCATAAACCAATGGATCTCAAAAGCAAGCTACCTGCAGAGGGGCAGGCACAGGAAGGCCTGTCCTCAGCTCACATCTGAAGAATACTAGCAAAGAGAAGTCAGGTTAAATTGCCTTGTTTCATGTTGTGCTCCCAATGCAGCGTTGTGATGGCTGCTGCCTGTGCATGGAAAGCTAGTGAAGATGGAAACTTGGGTGAACACCCTTCCCCACAGCATCCACCTACCATCCTGCCAGCCACTAGTTCTCAGCCTGTCTGGCCAGCACAGGGAAGCTCCTCACTGTTAAATGGAAGCAGCATTCTCAGGATCAATTGCTTTCAAGGGGATAAACTTGAGCAACCTGTTCCAAGCCATGGGTTCTCTCAGCCAGTGCACAAATCCCATGTGTGGGGCAGTGCTCACTCACTGTGGGAGGCAAGCACAAGCTGGCAGGCAGCAGTACAGCGACAGAGGGGCTGAAGCTTGAGTGTTCTGCACCTTCCAGTCAGAAGATTTCAAAGTACCTGTGAGTCTTCATGGAACAGTGTGGCCTTGCTGCTAACCCCATGTTACAGTCAGCTGAAACCCAGAGCCAACAGCCTGCTGAGGAGTAAACCACAGCAGAACCACTGATGTAACACAGAGGCCAAGTCCTAGTTCCCTAGATCAGACTGTTTCTTGCCAAGCCAGGCAAAAGAATTCCCCCATCTGGAAGGAAATCCAATGGATACTTGCACACTCTGAAAAATACCTCCCCAGAGAGTTCTCCTCACCTCTCCAAAGTAAGACACTAATGGAGAAATCTCACACACAGCTGGTGGGTCTTCAGCTCCTGAGAGACTGGAGAGAAGAACACAGGATTAACTTTGTGCTAGGCTTAAAAAACAGTGCACCTGCTTAAAAGATCATCAGGAATGCCACATGCAGAAGGATAAATGATTTGTTATATTCACATGCACCAGGCATTATCTGAACACAAAGTGTGAAAAGAAAAATGGAAGTATCAGGCCCTCAGCATTTCTCATCAAAACAAGAGCACTGCTCTTCTAGAGATGCTTTGCAAGTAAAATTAACAGCTTGTGGGTGGATTAAACTATGAGTTGATGAAATAACAGCCCCACAGAATAAAAGCAGCTTCTCATTCACTGTGATGCAGGAAGCATCAGAACTGGTAACTGCTGTAATAGGTGATCCTTAAGCTCACCTGAGAATCTTGCTGGGCTTTAAGCACCAGGGCCATATTCAGAGAAGCTGGTGATAAGCATGAACTACAACTCCTTGGGCTGGCTAATCCAGAAGGATGGAGAAGGTTGCCCCTGCCTAACAAGCTCCCATAGTAGGAGTCATCTCATGGTACCAAAGGCAGGAGTCTCTGCCAGAGACAGGGCCCAGAGCACTGTGCAGACTGCAGAGTACCCACAGCCCCTGATGGGGCAGGAGCTGTAGCACACTCCAGTCTGCATGTTCAGGAAAGACCAGCTGGCTGTAAACCATGCCCTGTTCTGGAGAGCAAAGTATGTGCTGCTAGCTGGCTGCTGTGCCTGGGCAGCCACTTGCAGAGGAGCTGCAGAGGTCGCAGAGGTTCGTACCTGAGTTCCTCAGGTATCCTGCAACCATTCTCATCCAGAAATCTGGCCCCAGCCTTGAGAGCCCAGCGGTAGTGCTGGGCCAGGAGCGCCTGCCGAGCCGTGCTGGGGGTGTCTGTGCCAGCTGTGTCTGCATTTTTCAGTGGAGAGAACTCCTCTTCTCTCAGAACTTCAAATGCCACAAACTTCCTGTCAGCAAAGGGGAGAAAAGAAGGATCATGCAAAACACAGGTACCCATCGGCCCTGCTGAGGCAACCTTTCATGGGGAAAGGTTCCTCTGCATTGTAGGGACCAGTGGGACATGCAGCCTGGGGCAGTCCAGCTAAGGAAAGCCCAGCTCCCAGCTGAACAGCAAGGAAGTACCAGGGCTGGAGGATGGAAAAACACAAGCCCAGATTGATCTTGCACATGAGGGTGAATCAAGCTCTTAAGGAAGGTGCTCACTTCAATGCTCATCATCACATCCCCACCACCCAAGTTTCTTTGGGAAACCAACAGCAGCCTCCTGACCCTCCAGAGCTGTACACAAGTGAGAAGAAAAGCAACAGCTCTGCAGAGATCTCACAGAAACCTCTGCAGGCACGAAGAGGCTCATGGCCAGGAAGTCTCAGCTATGAGCACAGTGGGACAGGGAGAGCAGCACTGCCTGGAGCCTGGACACAGCGCTGAGCACTGCACCCCCGCTCCCCCTGGGAGGCTGGAGGCAAGGATGAGCTGAGGACTGCAGTTCCCAGGGGTGAATAAGCAACCTGGGAGGATTCACAGCTGAATGTTAAGTACAGCTGTTTGCCAGAAATGGGAATGCAAATTAACAAATCCCACAGCAGCATCTGTGCCTTTCTACATTGCACATGTGAGGAGCAGCTGTCAAGCTGGTTTTGCAGCATTATGAAAGAGGCACAAGGAATCCCTGTTTGCAAATGAGCCCTTGCAAAGCTCAGAACTCAGCAGGGTTTCCATCACACTGGTTCTGGCTTTGGTATGATACTTCTTTATCAAACACCTGTCAGGAAACGGAGATCAGTTCCAACCTTGAGCTCTCTATCCTAAAGTAAACCCTCTAAACTCAAAAATACTATACCCAACAAAGATGATTTTGTTTGTCTGAGGTCTCTTTTTTCCCATTTATTTAAGCCTGAACCAGAATTTTTACTGCTGAATTTGAAGCCTCAAAAATAGGTCTGTAAGAAAATTTCTGCCAAATTCCTAAATGACTAATTTAAGTTCCACATCCCCCAAACACAAGGCACCCCTGACTGGGCTACCCCCCCAAACACAAGGCACCCCTGACTGGGCTAACACTGCAGCACAGCGCTCTCAGCTACCTTGTAGAGCTTGGCAAGTCAACACTCACAGTTCCCACAGCAACAGTAGCTTGGCCCCACTGTGCTTAAGCAACCCGTTCCCTGAGCACAAAGGGTGTGAGCCACGACCTGGTGTAACACACACCAAAAACACAACTAGAGCTGCAGTTGCCATAGAAGCCACAACTCTGAAAGACCCAATTTCTGCAAGTCTGGACACTCCCCACATGGGCCTGTACTAAACACTGGCCTTGGGAGTTCCTTTTCTCTTTCCTTGCTTTCATAGGGCTGGCAGAGGCCAGGCCAGCCAACTTATCCCTGGCAGAATGAGTCCTGGGAACACAGTCAGAGCAAGTCCAGCTGCTGCCTTGGAGCCTGTAGCATTAATGTTGTGTTGGAGCTGTCTGTAGATCCAACAGCCTTTCTAACAAGCCACCCACAAACCACGTGCTGGTTGGCAAGGTCTGCTCCAGCCTACAGTCATTCAAAGAGACAGTGAGAAGGGGAGGGGAAAAATAAAATCAGGTCTGCCACTAACTTAGAGAACTGGAACACATCAAACACAAACTTCTCCAGCTTTATCCCGTTCGGTTTTAGGGGTTTTACCAGATTTCCCTCCTCATCAATGTAGGGCACCTTCTTTATGGCCACGTGGTACCTCAGCTGCGGCTCGTATTTCCTGCAACAGAAGGAGAAATGAGTCCATTTACTTCCTGGCCACTTAGAAAAAAGCAGTGCTCTTCTGGGAAGCTGATGGCTTATTACTGCTCTAGGTCATCTCTCAACTGCCTGTTGGTCTCTGCTTATTGCCCAGCCAGCAGCACTCCCTGCACCTCTGCAACGTGACAGGATGAAGAAGGGAAGGAAGACCCAGCATCCAGCTGACACTGCAGGCAGAGGTAAGAAGATAACCCAGATTGATCTTGCACATGAGGGTGAATCAAGCTCTTAAGGAAGGTGCTCACTTCAATGCTCATCATCACATCCCCACCACCCAGCACCAAGGTGCTTCACCCTCTCCTCCAACCTCTGTTGTCCCAAGGGATGGCAGAGGTGACATTCCTGCTGAAAATCCTCACTGTGGGGCTGCATCACTGTCTTGGGTTTTGGCTGGGACAGAGTTAATGTTCACCAGGGGCCAGCACAGGTGAGCAGAGCTGGCCAAGGGCGTTTTTCACCCCTTGTGACCTCATGCTCCCTATAACAGGGGCTGCTCAGGGAGCGGCATCTGGCAGCTCTGGGACAGTCTGAGTGTGGGCTGAACAGGTCAGCAAACTGCCTTGTGTTGTCACCCATTGTGTATATTCTGTCTTGTGGTTATTTCCCTGTGCTGTCCCAGTAAACCCTCCCTATCCCAACTCCCCATCCTGCCAGGGGAGCGGGCAGGGAGCGGAGCGTGGTGCTCAGCTGGGGCTGAGCCACGACAGCCACTGACCACGCTGCAGCCCACGTGGCTGCTCACCCTTGCAGACCCAGGAAGGTCACCCACTGGTATGTACCTCAGCTGATTCATCTACAGCCAAGCATGTCTCCTCCTCCTTGGGCAAGGCCTGAAGAGCATGCTGAGGCTGTCACAAAGTGGGCAAAGCTGCTCTGAACGGATGAGAAAGGTGAAAAGCAGAGCAGGAGATAAACCACAACCAAACTGCAGAGTGGGCAATGGGAACTCCTACCCCTGAGACCTTTCTGGGCTGCACAGCTACCTAGCAGGTCTGCTGGAACTTACTGGGCCACCATGTCCAGGAACTCTACTGTGAAGAAATGGTTGCAGATGTTGCCGGCGCTGTACATCAGCCCACCATCAGGGCTGGGCTGCTGTGCCATCTCCAGGCTGATTTCACTGTACTCCACTACCTGGTAGACACCATCCACAGAGCACACCACACCGACTGGCTCCGTGGGGGATGCCTTCTCCACCACCTGCAGCCACAGGACAGAGGACTATGACAAAACCCCAGCAGCACTACCCCAGCTCCCAGGGCAGGGCAGGGTGCACAGAGCAGCCCTGATGCACGTTTGGCCCAACAACCCAGCATGAAACCCAGAACTTGAGCACTTAATTGCACAGTTGCTCTGAAGACCAGCCAGTTCAAAGCAAGCAGCACACTGTGGGACACTTTTCTTACTGAGAACTGGGAACTGGCAGTAAATGAAAAATACTGGCAGCTACAGAACCAGGCTGGGGTGGCTTTCCCCATCTTCCACAGTGAGGGACACAGAACGCTTCCGTTAGCCTTAAGGGTGTCTTTATATCATAGAATCATAGACTGGTCTGGGTTGGAAGGAACCCCAAGGAGCACAGAGCTCCAACCCCCTGCCACAGGCAGGGCCACCAACCTCCAGGCCTGGAGCTACACAAGGTTGCCCAGGGCCCCAGCCAACCTGGCCTTGAACACCCCCAGGGACGGGGCACCCACCCCCTCTCTGGGCAGCCTGTTCCAGCCCCTCACCACTCTCTCTGGAAAAAACTTCCCCCTAAGATCCAATTTAAACCTTCCTTCCTTTAGTTTTAATCCACCCCCCTTGTCCTGCCATTGTCTACTCTTCTAAAAAGTTGATTCCCCTCTCCTGTTCCTCTGCTCCCTTCAGGGACTGGCAGGCTGCAGTGAGGTCCCCCCACAGCCTTCTCTTCTCCAGGCTGACCCAGCCCAGCTCCCTCAGCCTCTCTCCGTAGGGGAGCTGCTCCAGCCCTCTGAGCATCTCCCTGGCTCCTCTGACCCCTCTCCAACAGCCCCACATCTTCCTTGTGTTGGGGCCCAGCTCTGGACACAGGACTCCAGCTGGGGCCTCACAAGGGCAAAATACAACACAGCTCAGTTTAATCCACCTTCTAGACAGCCCAAGTGCTTCTGCAGAGAGGGCAGGGCACAAAGGGGAACAATTCCAGTTTGTGGCTTCCTGTGCAGTCACAGGCCCTGCTCTAACTGCAGCTTCCTCTCCCTGCTACTCTGGAAAGAGGGGAGAGGGTGGCCCACGTGCAGGGCTTCTGAAGGCAGCAAGCAGCTCCTCCAAATCTATCTGGAGAGAGCCGCTGCTGGACAGGGTTCTGAACACTCCAGTTCAACCAAGTCCACCTTAACCAGCAGCTTCCCAGCATAATCAGACCATAACCAGGGCACGAGCACCAGCTCACCTTGGCACCGCAATCTGCCCCTCGGGAAACACAGAAGCCGATGAAGACCGGGTCTGCCATCTTCACAAGGATATTGTCCACACAGTACACATGGACATACTGGATCCCACGCTGTTTCATGTCATCCAAGATCTTATTATCCACCAAAGCACAGTATAAACCACCATTGCCATCTGCAATGCAAGAGAAGAGAGAAAGCTCTGCTCAATGAGAGACTTTGCAGGGGGGTTTTGGGGCTGGAAGTCCTGAACAGCCTTTACCAGCAGAGCAGGGAATGCTTTCTGAACAAGAGCCAGTGCTACCAGATTGTATTTCTAGCTCTACCACACAGTTCAGGCAAGCCCCTGCACACCCCCACTGCCTCCCAGCAGAGTGGGACCACAGGACCAGCCTCACAGAGAAGTGTTATGGGACCTGATGAAGTCAGATCCTGGGAGGGAAAACACAAAAGGGCAAAAAATCATACAGAAGGTGGGAAAAGCCTGTTACATTTCTTCTCTTCCAGTATGGAGCAAAAGCATATTTAAAACTCAGTCTAAGGGACTAAAATAAACCTTCCTCACAGTTTATCCTCCCCCCACAACATCTCAATGTCTTTGTAAAGGCTTGAACTGCAGCTGTGCAAAAGACACCTGCTTATTTGTTCATCACAGACCACCCTCTCCCATCTCCTCTTCTGACACCACTGCCAGCTCAGGAAAACCACTCTGTAGCCACAAAACCAGATCACTGCAACGTGGCCCTGACCAGGCTGCTCTCACCAAATCTCTTACCGTGACCTGGGTTAAGGGGAGAACTTCCCTAGGTGAGACACTGCATTCCATAATGGGATAATCTTCTTTTTACCCATTTCACTCAAGTCAGCGTTGAACTGGAGCATCTGTCCCAGTGGGCTTTCTCCCTGCTCTAACAGCATCATGCTGGCACGGTGTGTGGTGAGGACTGGTAGTTTCACCCCTGGGAGCCAGCCCCCCCAGGGGTCTCATGTGTAGCCCTGCAACACACACTGCTCCTACCCTGCAGCCACCCCGCTCCCAAACCTGCCGATACTCCCAGGCTCTGATAACCACCACATGCTCTGGGCAAATATCCAGCAAGAGCTAAGCAGAGCTTGGTACACTCTTGATCACAGAAACCCAGACTCACAGGGGCTGGCAGGGCCCTGGAGAGCTCCTGGGGTCCAAGCCCCTGCCAAAGCAGCTCCCCAGCTCATATTGCACAGGGCGGCGTCCAGACGGGGCTGGAATCTCTCCAGAGATGGAGACTCCACACCCCCGGGGCAGCCTGTCCCAGGGCTCCCTCACCCTCACTGGGGAAAAGTTCTGCCCCAGGTTGCTCTGGAACTTCCTCTGCTCTGACTTGCAGCCATTGCCCCTTGTCCTGTCCCCACAGACACTGAGAAGGGGCTGGCCATTTCCCCTGCAGCCCATCCTGAAGATATTGAGAGACATTAATCAGGTCCCCTCTGAGTCTTCTTCTCTCCAGGCTGAACAGCCCCAGCTCACCCAGCCTTTCCTCACAGGGGAGATGCTCCAGGCCCTTCAGCATCTCCATAGCTCCTCTGGACTCTCTCCAGGAGATCCCTGGCTGTTTGATCCCAGGGAGCCCAGCACTGGACACAATACTGATGACCAGCCTGAATCATTTAACTCTCCCACACTAATCACAAGCATTAACACTGCCCTCCAAAGACTGCTCCAAGGCTAGCAGCAAGTATCAGCACCCATGGCATCACTGCACCGTGCAGGGGGGAGCAGCGGGGTACCTGGAGCCAGAGCAATTTTCCCCTTCTCCTCCAAGATGGTCTTCCCATCAAAGGTGACTGCAGGCAGCATCCTCTGCTCAAACATCACCACGTTGGACCTGTCCAGGTTGAAGTAGTTGTGCTCCATGAAGAACTCCTCCGTCGGCCCCAGCGTGAACTCGCTCGTCATGATGTACCTGGGTGGGAAGGGGTGCTGAGCAGGGAGCAGAGCCAGCACGAGCCAAAGACAGCAATGCAAATGGAATGTAACAGGGAGGAAACCCAGCAGGGGAGCTCTCCTCCAGAACACATCCCACAGGAAGGCTGCACAGCATCCTGTGCATGATCCTAGCCACAGGCTTAGCTCCAGCTGGGAGAGAAGAGCCTCTTCCTAAATATGAATGATACCTGGATGAGCTGAACACCGAGGCAGAGCACAGTACCCCAGCCTCCTTCACCCCAGATTCAAACTGACATTGGCTACAGAAGCCCTGACAGGCATGAGGAGCTGAGAACGAGCTACAAATCCCCAGCAGGTCAGCTGGCAACTGCAAATGCTTGTGCCAAGAACAGCAGCCTTTGCCAGAGTTAGCTGCAAGATTTGGTTTTCTCCTGTGTTTCCCTATTTCCTCTTCTCCTTCCAGTCCCATGCTGCTGCTGTCTCTCCCTCTGCTATCTTCCCTCTTTGGCAGTGGCTAAAAGTCATCTTTGTCATCTACCTGTCAAGCACTTCAACCACTATGGGCACAGATATACAGGGTTTTGCCCAGCAGGCCAGGGGTATCCATCCCTCACCCAGGAGAGCCTGGACCTCACACACCCCCGACTCCTCTCCTTGCAGCATGGCACAGCCTGGCCTCTGGTGCACTGTAGCAGCCTGGGGAGAATGGTAAACATCAGCAGCAGATGTTGCACCATGTAAATAACCCACCCTGGCTTCCAGCAGCACCAGGGATGGTGCCTCTGCAATTCAGGTCATGTATGCATGGCTTCAGGAAGCAATACAATATGGATGGGCTAACCTGAGGACCTTTGATGTGCTCTATCACCCTCCCCAAGCCCTGGCTCAGACCAGTCAGTGATTTCATGAAGGTATCTCTTATAGTCTAACAGAGAAAACAGCCAAGAACCCTCCCAGAAGCGTGCTGCAGTGCCCCCTCTCTCACCCACCACATCTGTAGGGAATTCCTAGCGTGCCCCTTGCACAGAGCTGGCCTCCTTTAAAAGCCAGGAGCAGCCAGGAGACACAGCAGCCAGCTGTCAACAACAACAGCAGCAGGAGGTGGCCTGAACATGGAGCATGACAAGCATTTCCTACTGCAAGGGGAAGAGGTTTTTTCACTGCAGCAGAAACTGAGGGCAAGGGGAGGAGGAGGGTGAGCTGGAGGCAATCTCAAGGGGAGGAGGAGGGTGAGCTGGAGGCAATCTCAAGGGGAGGAGGAGGGTGAGCTGGAGGCAATCTCAAGGGGAGGAGGAGGGTGAGGTGGAGGCACTCTCGCCCTTCAGACAGGAACTTGAGAAAGCACAGGACAGAGGGATGAAACCTCTTGCAAAGCATCTGAAACAGGCACTGAAAAGTGCTGTTTATAGTGCTGTCCAGGACTGTAGGTGAAAAGAGAGCACCCTGCAGCAGTGAGGGTAGCAGGTGATGGTGCAAGGGCAGTGCCAGTCCCCCAGACACAGACCTGCCACTCCCCACCCCTGCATCCCCTCCTCCAGCGCTGGCACACCAAACCCTGCAGAGCCTCCCCAGGGCACCCAGCACAGTGCTTCCAGAAGGCAGCACAGGCAAGACTGCAATGCAAAGACCCTACACATCAGGGCTGTGGCTCCAGGTCACCTACCAGGGGATGGTACACTTGCAGTGGTGCCTCTGGCCAGCCAGTTGCTCCACTTTGCGGATCCTTTCTGCTTGGAGCTGGTACAGGGTCTTGCTGCTGGGCAGCCCCACGTTGTACATGCCCTTAGGATAGCTCACTCCCAGGCGAGTTCCTTGTCCTCCAGCCAGGAGCAACACTGCCACCTTGTTCTGTGAGATTTGATGCAAGCCTGAACAAGAGAAAGAAGCCCAAGAGAACATAAGAACCACAAAAGCAACCAAGGTCCTGTGCTCATCTCCTGAGCCTTTCTGCAGAGCTCAGGCAGCAGCCAGAAGCTGCCAGAAGTTTGAGAGAAATTTGATGCTGCACACAACCAAACAATTCCTTTCCCCTCTTTGATGCAGCAGTTTCCTCACCTAAAGCACTGAGTAGTGTAACGACACAAACCAGCTATGAGTTGCAGCTTAGGAGGCTCAAACTGGACAGCAGGATAAAAGCTCTTTACTAGGAAGGTGGTGCAGAACTGAAAAAGATATCCAGGGAGCTGGGGGATGTCCTTCCCTTGAGGTCTGCAAGCCTTACTTTGATAAAAGTCATAACTGACCTGACAGAGGGCTGGGTATGGTCCTGTTCCAAACAGGGGAAACCTCCAGAGGTCCCCTATCCCCAACATTTCTACATCCCAAAGGAGCAAAGGCTTGTCATCTTCAGGAAACATAAGCATGTCTGGAATCTGCCTTAATCAACTATTTGTATTTGGGTTCCACTTCTGTTTGGCTGCTGTCAGGACTAATCACAAAGCCAAGAAGCTCCAATTCCCACAATCTGGTTCAAACCAGCATATTTTCTCTTGACAAACTAGGGGAGTCTAGAACTTGGACTTGGGGAAGAATAAGACCACATAATAAACACCCATCTCATTGACAGTCTGTGCTCCCTGCCTTCTCTCAAGCCAGCATCACAGGAACAACTGGCAACCAGGAGAAAGATTCTTCCTTAGGGAACCACACTTTGTGTTCCTCCAGGAATGCAGCGAGCTCTGAGACTGGCCAGGTAGAAACCCACAGCTCTGCTGCTGTACAGCAGCTACCAGAGCTTCCTGCAACCTAAAGCAAGAAGTCTATTGCACATCAGAAGTCTGTTGCAGTTCCCACAGCCCCTCCCCATCAGACTTGTGCTCCAGACCCTTCCCCACACTGTTTCCCTTCTCTGGACCCTCTCCAGCACCTCAACATCCTTCTTGTAGTGAGGGGCCCAAACCTGAACCCAGCACTCGAGGCAGGGCCTCCCCAGTGCCCAGTCCAGGGCACGGCCCCTGCCCTGGTCCTGCTGGCCACACCATTGCTGACAGCAGGCAGGAAGCCCTTGGCCCCCATGGCCCCCCGGGCACACTGCTGGCTCCTGCTCAGCCGGCTGCCCACCAACCCCCCGGGTCCTTCTCTGCCAGGCAGCTCCCCAGCCGCTCTGCCCCAGCCTGGAGCGCTGCCGGGGGCTGCTGGGACCCAAGGGCAGGGCCCGGCCTTGCCTTTGGTAAACCTCGTACTTAAACCCATAGACTGCAGCTCTCCCATACCAGACACAGCGTTGTTACTGCCCTGTGCCTGGGGAGCTGCTGGCCAGCACACAGCACCACTGTGGGAGAAGAGAAGGGCCTGAGTAAAGGGCCCCGGCTCCAGGCCTCCCAGCTGTGCCCACACTGGGATCTGGTGCAGAGGCAGCACACTGAGCAGGAGAGGAGCACATGGGCAAGACCCACACTTCACACACAAACCTGGCTACTGCAGCCACACGGCCCTGGGGACACGACTCTGGGTGAAAGCTTCTCTACCCCACTCCCTTCCCTTCTCTTTCCTCCCCACACAGGCACAGATGCTCAGCAAAACCACAGCCAGTTCAGCACCTGACTAGCCCCAGGTGCTCAGCTAAACAGCTTGACCCATGAGTTGCCATCCCTGCCATGAGCAGCCCCAGCATGGCTTCTGCTTGCACTGGTGCCTTGGAGCAACAGCTGTGGGATGGAGCAGGGAGGAATTACAGACCAGTGGAGGGGTGTCAGGATTCAGCCCCAGCCAGTAACTGAGCACCAGGCAGACACTGACTCACCCCTCCTTGCCCCAGGGGATGGGGAGGAGAATAGAAAAAGACCTGGTGGGTTGAGATAAAGACAGTTTAATAGGTTAATAAAGGAAAATATTAATATTAGTCATAAATACAATAACACAAATTATACAGAACTGCAGTTGCCACCACATGGGAAGGGTAAGTAACACAAGGATACCCAGCCTGGTTCCAAGCAGTGAATCTGCATCCCAGCCACCCTTCCCAGTGTGCCCTGGGGGCCGAGAGAGACAATGGGATCCTGGGGGCATCAGGAGGAGTGTGGGCAGCAGGTCACAGGAGGGGATCCTCCCCCTCTGCTCTGCCCTGGGCAGGCCCCACCTGGAGTGTTGTGTCCAGTGCTGGGCTCCCTGGGATCAAACAGACAGGGATCTCCTGGAGAGAGTCCAGAGGAGGCTATGGAGATGCTGAAGGGCCTGGAGCATCTCCCCTGTGAGGAAAGGCTGGGTGAGCTGGGGCTGTTCAGCCTGGAGAGAAGAAGACTCAGGGGGGACCTGATTAATGTCTCTCAATATCTTCAGGATGGGCTGCAGGGGAAATGGGCAGCCCCTTCTCAGTGTCTGTGGGGACAGGACAAGGGGCAATGGCTGCAAGTCAGAGCAGAGGAAGTTCCAGAGCAACCTGGGGCAGAACTTTTCCCCAGTGAGGGTGAGGGAGCCCTGGGACAGGCTGCCCAGGGGGTGTGGAGTCTCCATCTCTGGAGAGATTCCAGCCCCGTCTGGACGCCGCCCTGTGCAATATGAGCTGGGGAGCTGCTTTGGCAGGGGCTTGGACCCCAGGAGCTCTCCAGGGCCCTTCCCACCCCTGTGAGTCTGGGATTCTGGGATTCCCAGCCACGGATGGAGCAGGACGCTGTATCCCTGTCCTGCTTTCCCCAGGGTACAGTCAGTTCTCCTGGCAGCATGCAGTGCTGTGTTTGGGAGGAGATGCAATGCTGATAACACACTGATGAGTTTAATTGTTGCCAAGGACTTTTCAGCTTCTCACATGGCCCTGCCAACAAGAAGGCAGGGATGACCAAGGAGCTGGGTGGGGATAGAGCCAAGACAGGTGACCCAGCTGCCCACAGGGATATTGCATCCCATGTCATGCAGGGTATATCACTGGAGGTTGGCTGTCAGGCAAGGCAGCTCAGGGACTTGCTGGGCATCAGCTTTGGGTGGTAAGCGATTGTGCTGTACATAGAATCATAGAATCATAGACTGGTCTGGGTTGGAAGGGACCCCAAGGAGCACAGAGCTCCACCCCCCCTGCCACAGGCAGGGCCACCAACCTCCCGGTCTGGATCTACACAAGGTTGCCCAGGGCCCCATCCAACCTGGCCTTGAACACCCCCAGGGATGGGGCATCCACTACTTCTCTGGGCAGCCCCTTCCAGCCCCTCACCACTCTCTCTGTAAAAAACTTCCCCCTAATATCTAATCTAACCCTTCCTTCCTTTAGCTTTAGTCCATTCCCCCTTGTCCTGCCATTATCTGCCCTTTTAAAAAGGGTAGATCATCCCTTGGTTTGTATGTTATTATTGCCATCATCTTTCTCAAACACATGAGGTTTACACTTTTTTTCCCCTCTCTCACTTCCCTCCCCCATCCCACTGTGGGTGGGAGGGGAGGGCATGGCCACATCACTGTGACAATCCCTCTGGCCACCTGGCTTAGCTGTCCTGGCTGTGCCCTGCCAGCTCCCAGTCTGCCTGGCAAAGTGTGAGAAGCCAAAATGTTCTTGACATAGTGTGAACACTGTAACTACCAGCAACAGATAGAACCATCAGTGTGCTATCAGTATCATCCCTGGACTAAACCCAAGGTAGGGCACCACACCAGCTACGAGGAGGGAAATTAACTCTGTCTCAGCCAAAACCAGGACAAGGTGTCAGCAACAGCAACCACAAAATCACCTATGGGGGTAGAAAGGGAAAGTGATTTGTGTTAGAAACCAGAGCCAAAGACTTGATGTCACTCTGCTGTGGCAGCCACTCTGTGTCCTGGGGCAGGGCAGGGAGACAGGACACACATGGCTGTAGCTGAAGCAGTGAGTGGTGCTACCACGAGCAAGGACGTGGTTGCACAGATCCTGCCCATTCCCTTCCCCTGCTTTATCCCAGGAAAAGGAAAAACAACTGTCATGCTCCAGCTGAGCTCAACCAGCTGATTAACTGCTCTGCAAGGACATGCCTCTCACTTGGCCAACCTGTCCCCAAGCAAGCATCATCTTGGCCCCTCAATGGCAATGATAAGATAAATTAGAGTGTCTGAGCAAAGAAACATCCTTGGCCATGAACTCTGGCAAGAGTGTACTTCTGTCATTCCCTCTCTGTGATTCCCAACTGCATTTAAGACCCACCACAGATGACCCAGAGACCTGGTGGGAATGACTCTGAGTATCACCGTGCCACAGGTGCCCAGGGCTGAGCGAGCACCACCAGCCAGCAGCATGAGACCACCGTGTTCAGCTGTGCAGGGCCAGAAAGCCCAGTGACCACATCCTACTGGCCAGAGCAGCAGACAGTGGGTAAGATGGATGGATGGATGGATGGATGGATGGATGGATGGATGGATGGATAGATGGATGGATAGATGGATAGATGGATGGATGGATGGATGGATGGATGGATGGATGGATAGATGGATGGATAGATGGATGGATGGATGGATGGATGGATGGATGGATGGATGTCACCGCCCAGTTAGCTCCAGTTACTTGCTCCTCAGCATGCAAATATCTGGAGTGTTCACAGCTGCTTCATGTGTGCCACACCTGTACCCCACAGCACC
>VZTU01005200.1:0-10855 GCA_013400835.1 Zapornia atra
GAACAAGAGATTTGAATGGGAAGAAGTAATTGGTTTTATAAATTCTATTAGGATTCTTAATTTCCCATCAGGTCAAGAAGAGAAGAAAACACAAAGTCTCATACTGCAACATCTATTCCTCTTCTCAGGAGGCTGAAAGGAAAAATCAACTGGATCAATAAGAGTGAGTAACTTACTGAGAGAACTAATGGTATGTTTTTCTTAAATGACAAATAATGAAAGCTCTTTGAACTTCAAGCTATAGTGAGTCTTTGATAAGAAAAAAAAACCACACTAACTTTTAAATGTGCCAATCATTGAAAAGTGAACTTGGAAAAGAAACAGTGATCTGTATTTCCCTCAGACAGAGTGCTTGTTTACTAACACTAATGACAAGAAGTGGTCTCCATTTGAACTGACTAAAGTTCCAATAATTATAATTTTTCAGCCTGGAACAGCTAGAGGATCAGTAACTCATTTGTTTTCTATAAAGAGGAGGAAATGTAATTGTGTCATTAATGTAACATACATACCCACTTATAAATTGGTTATTTGATTGATGCTTTTTTTTTTTCTTTTTCCCCAGCTCACTCGGGAATAGATTCACAGGGTTTTACTCTACATTTCTCTTTCAGTAATTTTCTACTCTGCTCAGCCATTTAGATTCTATGTGGCCTACTGGCTCATGTGTGATACAAGCTGCTTTGAAATTTTAGGAGAATCCACCTTTCCTAAAGAAAGCTGAAGCATCTGAAAGCATGAAGTCATTGGACCTGGGTCTCACTGCCGGTTTGTAGTATTTTGAAGCCAGATAGATTATACAAGCTGTTCACATATGACAAATTCAAAGTGTCAGACTTGCTGTTAATATACAGAATGACTATGAGGTAGAATACTCGCTGTAGACATGACAGATGCAAAGGAGACAACAAGGTCCATGGCACCTTTGAGCTGCCTTAAGCTGGAGGTGTTACCTCTCATTTCCCATAATTCTACTTTTGTTTAAGAATCATGGGAATAGAGAAAACTGTCCTGAGACATTATGTGCTCAAGAGTAAGTTGTCCTGTGGCAGTGAAGTCTTTCTTTCTTATAATCTTCTGTCATTGTAAAGTTGCCACTTGAGTTTTATGTAGCATTTCAAAATTCTTATCATATAACCTCTTCATTTTACTTATTTTTTGACACTATTGTGTGTATGACTGGGTAGTGTGGATTTTGATAATTTGTCAAACATTTCTGCAGATGACAAACATAGTTTCAAAGGGTGCTTTTTCTTGATTTTTTTCTCTAGTTTCTATATATAAGCTTGATTTTATTTCCTTTTATCTTCATTCTTCATAAAGATTATCTTTTCAAGAATGTTTTTTGCTGCCAATATATACTCACCAGGGGAACAGTTTCATCATTAAATGGTCTAAGCATTTCTAAGCATTATATGTTGATGTGGAACAGGACTGCCTTTTCTTCATAACATCATGAAGTTTTAGATATCTCTCTGACCTGTGTGTCAGCATCCAGTTTTTAGGTAATAGGCTAAATACCATGATGACTCTAGAGACTGTAAGATACTTGCAAGATGAAGTTGTGGTAATGTTGCATTTGTAAGTTTAATATTGTTGAGGTAATATACAGGTACTACTGAACAAGCAAAATCATGTATTGCACTTATACTACAGGATAAATGGCCACAGCTTGCACTGAATATAGAGCATGAATAATTTCAGGAAGTGAAAATGTTATGCCTGTGTTTTCTGTTCAGGACTTGTTTTCACAAGATGAAGCATTTAACATCTGTAATTCATCTTCCTTCTGTGGCAAGAAAATTATGAATATGAGAACAAATAATTATAGATTTTGTGAATTTTTTTTGGTGCTTTTTATGAAGAAAGAGTATTAAATGTGTGTCTTGTCTGTTTCTGGTGTACAAGTATAAAATATTTTTAGTGTAAAGTTAATAATCACTTTGGTCGGATTAGGAAGACAGACGTCATAAAATAGTTGTATTTAGATGACCCATCTTTAGTAATTATAGCTGTCCATCTGCTCCCATATTTTTTCTGTTACCTGAAAAAATCTATTTGTTTCTTCTAAGTCAAAATCAGACTTTCAAAATTATGAGTCCTTAACTCTGAAATTACAGCTTGTCTCACTGTCTCATATTATTATAAATGCTTCTGAAATTGCTTTCTCATTTTGAGTTCTTATATGAAAACGCTGTGTTCCCAAACTTTCACTTCTGCTGGAAGTGCAGTATTTCTCAAAACCTAGTAATGCAGTCTGATAACTGACTTTTTTTATATATATAAACTAACTTCAGGCTATTAAAGCTAATGCTTCCTCATGCATATTGTGTAGGTTCTCCTTCTGACAAAAAAAAAAAAAAAAAAAAAAAAAAAAAAAAGAAAGAATGAACCACTTTTTGCTTCTCTTCACTTACAGTCATTCCACATAGCCTCATGAAGAGACAAAATGGCTATTTTACTATGCTTCGGTCATACTCTTATGCCTGTGGATGTTAAGTTTCATTGGATTCCTTAGTTGGAGTTCATAGCATTTGACACCTTTTCTTCCATATTTCCCTCTACCCTTCTCATTTTAATTTCAGTTCTGATGCTATGCAATATTTTGACTACATGAAAAAGGAGAACCCTAAGTGAAGGGGTGTACTGTGCTGAATGTTCAGTATAACAGAATGTAAAGTAGCAAATATTAAATAAAAGCATTAATCAAAAAAGCCATAGAAGCAAAAAAAAGTTATCTGTATCACAGAATCACTAGGTTGGAAAAGACCTTTGAGATCATCGAGTCCAACCATACCCATCCTCTACTAAGCCACATCCCTAAGCACCTTGTCTACCTGTCTTTTAAATACATCCAGGGTTTGTGATTCAACCACCTCCCTGGGCAGCCCATTCCAATGCCTGGAAATCCTTTTGGTGAAGATTTTTTTCCTAAAGTCTAATCTGGACCTACGTTGGCACAGCTTGAGTCCATTCCTCCTCATCCTATCACCTGTTGCTGGGGTGAAGAGACCAACATCCATCTCCCTACAACCTCCTTTCTGGTAATTGTAGGTGATAAGGTCTCCCCTCAGTGTCCTCTTCCTCAGGCTAAACAATCCCAGTTCCCTCAGCTGCTCCTCATAAAGTTTGCTCTCCAGCCCCTTCACCAGCCTGGTTGCCCTTTTCTGGACACAATCCAGGAACTCATTGTCTATCTTGTAGTGAGGGGCCCAAAACTGAACACAGTGCTCAAGGTGTGGCCTCACCAATGCTGAGGTACAACCACGTCCCTGGACCTGTTGGCCATCCTGTTTCTGACACAGGTCAAGATGCCATTAGCCGCCTTGGCCACCTGGCAACACTTCTGGCTCATATTCATGCAGCAGTCAAGCAACACCCACAGGTCTTTTTCTGCCAGGCAGCTGTGTAGCCACTCTTCTCCAACCCTGTAGTGCTGCATGGGCTTATGTCCCAAGTTCAGGACTCTGTACTNACCACGTCCCTGGACCTGTTGGCCATCCTGTTTCTGACACAGGTCAAGATGCCATTAGCCGCCTTGGCCACCTGGCAACACTTCTGGCTCATATTCATGCAGCAGTCAAGCAACACCCACAGGTCTTTTGCTGCCAGGCAGCTGTGTAGCCACTCTTCTCCAACCCTGAAGTGCTGCATGGGCTTATGTCCCAAGTTCAGGACTCTGTACTTGGCCTTGTTGAACCTCCTCCTGTTGGTCTCAGCCCATGGATCCAGCCTTTTCAGATCCCTCTGAAAAGCCTCCCTACCCTCAGGCAGATCAACACTTCCTCCCAGTTTAGTGTTGTTTGTAAATTTACTGAGGGAACATTCAATTCCTTCATTTAGGTCATTGATAAAGATACTGAACAGAACTGGACCCAGGACTGAGCCTTGGGGATATTTCTCTGCCTGGTTCCTTATGTTTTAATTCTAATAAGGGAAACTAATTTCTCCAAAGCAGAATGTTCTATGAACTGCAGTACAGCACCCAAACCTCTCAAAATCATTAAAACTTTTCCTTTTGATTCACACAGTATGGCAGAAGAGTATGCCAGAAAAATGATCTGTGTCACTTCAACCAGGCTGACTTCTTAGATAGGCAAATTAATTCAAGTATATCTGTGTTGCACTGCACTGGATAGTATATCTGTAGTCTACACAAGACGGACCAGGTATTATTGTATAACAAATCTATTATCTTCAGGTAAAATCAAGAACAATAAGAAAAAAAAAAAAAGATGAGAAAAGAAACACAGATAGAAGAAATTCTGGCTTGAGTGAATTGAGAAGGTTTTGTAAGGTACTAGAAATATGCCTTAACAATCGCCGACAGAAACATACCCCCCTATTTCTTCTCTACCCTCCTCTTCCCTCTCTCTCAGTAACTGTAAAACCTCAGTCCTACAAAATCAACAACCTACAACACCAGGTCACCACCCATCAGGCTTAAAGTAGTTTGTGCCAAGGACTTAATGACTATGCAAAGAACCACCCTGAAGACATCAGGAGAGCATTACAAAAGGGAGCATTCCAAGACATCAGGAGAGCATTCCTTCTGCATTCCACCCAAAAGATATGAGGCCATTCACACATCAGGAGCCATTCACACATCAGGCCTTCTGTCATCCACCCTGAAGCATTCCCACAGCCAGGTGGAAGGTGTGGCTATGCCCAGGATGACTACAAAAGGAGAGCATTCCGCCATGGGAAAAAAAAACCCTACAAAAAACCAAAAATAAACGAACAATTAAAAAAATACAAGAAGAAAAAAAGGGAGGAAGACATCAGGGGACATGAGAAGATCTTGAAGAATGCTCTGCCGTCGGACCTGAGGTCATTGGACTGATGGGATGCCATAGCTCCGTGGTGGTAGATACTGCAGTCTCTCTCCCCCTCTTTTCTTCTCTCTCTCTGTCTCTCTCTTTATCTCTCTGTTCCACTCTTTTTTCTTTCTTCCCCCCTTCTATTGAATGTTTGTTGTGGGCCAAATAAAGTGACTTGAACCTTGAGTCCCTTTCGAGTCTTAACTCTGTTCGAGAATTGCAAATATCTGACGGGTTAAGCCCGGCCGCCTCCAACCACACAGAGAGATCTGAGGTCGGTTGGAACACGGGGGCGGGGGGGTGTTTAACCTCTGCCAAATTAGGTTGTCTGGTTGTGGATCGTGACAACACTGAATTCAACTTTCCTGGTATTTTGTTAAGAGAAATTGTATTGGAACTCAAACAAAGGTGTGCAAATTATGTATTTTCTATATGTAATTCCATACCCAAGCTTTAAAAATAGATATTATCTTGCATAGTTTATCCTCCCTCAGAAAATATTTTTCAGTGGACACTGGAGCTTGAAAAATAGCTATTTCTTTTCAATTTCTTAAACGTCCAGTATTCTTTCTTAAGTTAAGCATTGTACAAATCTTATTAGTACCAAAGCTTTTCTATATGTCATGAAGTTTGATATTTTATTTTGTTTCAGTTACACAATATTAACAAGAGTGTTTAAGAATATTTCAGATTTTTGGCTGCCATTTTGCCATCAGGCCTACATAACTGCAGATATCTTGCCAAAGCGACTAGAAGGAATAATTCAAACACATTATGTCTATCTCTGGGTTTAAAGGGTTTAAAATGCATCTGAGACAATATTTACCTCTTTGTGTAGAGCTATATAGACATTAGTGTATGCAGCTTATGTATTCCTAACATAAATATTTTTTTCACTGCCATAGATAAATTAATAATTACATGACTTATGACAACATGACTGTTCAGTAGATTTTATTCCTTACAACCTGCATACCTAATTAGAATAAAGGAAGAAAAAAAGTTTGCAAAGAAAACAAAGAATAAAAGAATGAAAATGAGTGGGTTTCTTCTTGACACAAGGGTACTTTCTGTTTGGATAAAATGCAAATTAATTGTAGAAAGCAGAAAAAATACAAAAAGCTTATCATCTTTTACAGTTTTTGTTTTTAATGTACAAAACTGAAGCAAAAATATACTAAGGAAGTATAGCACTTCCAAGTTCAGTCTACCAAAAAAAAAAAAAAAAATTAACTTATAGTTACTTTTTCTTGCCCTCTCCATATTTTCATGTATATCTGGGAAATTTATTTCAAATATACCATTCATTCTATCCACATCTGATAAGAAAAAACACAACTTGTGTCACATACATAGCATGATAAAAGTTCCTGTAACACAAATTTTACTTCTAATTCAATATTTTTGTTCTATTTATTTCAGCTAACTTGCATGCATTTAAAATCAAATGCAACTTGCATTTGCAAATGAAAGTCCTTGAAAACTCCAAACAAAAGTATCAGCACTCCATAAAAGCTGTTTGCTTTTCAGAATCAGTTCACAGGGCTGAGTCCAAGACTCCTAAAATGACAAGACACTGAAGGAAAAGAAAGAGAAATGCTCAGCATTTCTGCAGATGTATTATGATCTTTCATAAAACAATTGTTTGTATAAAGGACATGTTTTATTATAATATTATTAAACTAACACACTGTTTATGTGAATATAGGTTATTATGTATAATAGTATAATAAAATTGCAACTGGATATATAGCTGTGATGAAATGTGTATTGCTTCAGTGGTGCATGTCAACTTATAGAATATTAATGCCAGATGAAGTAACATTTTTTGGTTCAGTGATTTAGACTGTCAACATCCTGGAAACCATGTTGGTGAGAATGTTTTTGTCTGCTTTAAATGCAGACAAAATTTAAAATATCATGGGTTAAAGAAAATATTAATTTTTATGCTAAGTATTAGATATAAGAAGTTGTTTTTTGGACTACATTGTACCTGAACAGCTTGAATCCTCAATATGAAGCTAGGGCTTCATGCACCTATTTTGCAGATATGGAATTGATTTCAGCACTGTTGCTTGCATATTAGCTTTAAGTGTGATGTATGTCTCTCTGATTCGTGTTAATATGGAATAATGTTGGGAGTGCTTAATGACATACCCTTGTATGGTCATGGGCCTGGGAGGGACAGTTTGAGATTTTGCATGTCCTGAATGAAGTATGTTGAAGCAGCAACAAAACTATATAAAGGATGTGCAAATCTTCGCCTAAAGGACCACAATGTAGCACATTGTGTGCATTGTGATACCTCTGGAGAAACAACTTGTCTCTGAAAAGAAGGTGATCAACAAGAAGAGGGAGGCGCCTCGAACCTGCGGAACCAGCTGCGCATCATTAGCAAGAAAAAAGTTACAGGATGTCTTGGGTGGGGCGGTTACCTGGCCGGCATTCCAGCATGTCAGCTTAAGATGTATGTGGTTATGTCCTGTGGGGCTCACCTGGCAGCACTCCAGTCTGTCAGTTTAAGCCGGTGGGCTGTGCTATCCCTGAAAGGTATATAAACCAGGGGCTGGAAGTGTTTGGTGTGCATCTTGGTGGGGTGGAGACTCCCGGTGCACCAGGTGCTGACTGTTCACCCCAGCACCGTTTGCTTGCTTTTATTCGTTTAATAAATTGTTCAATTTGGTTAAAATCCTGTTTGGGACCAAGTCATTTATAACATTAAGTATTTGCTCTCCTTATACAGTTATAAAATTGAGTAAGGTGACCAAAAAAGAAACACCAAAAATGGGGACAGACGAGTAAGCCATCCTTTGGAAGAGACAGGATTTCTGATGTTTTTTTCCAGACAATATTTAATTATTATGATTCAACATAATTTCTCCCATCCCCTCCCCACCTAATAAAAAGCATCAAGCATACTTCAAAATGTATCTAGATTAATACTGAGGATACAAGGCAAGAGGATTTGCAGAAACCACCCCTGCAGCCCCCTCTGAAAACCTTGCCACACAAACCCACAAAAATTGTCAGCTGAAATAATATAGTTGTGTCAAAAAGAAATTTTAATTTCTAAAAAGATTGATCACTTCAGAATGTAATCATCCTCATATGTATCATATGCTGTTCTGTCTCTTTGTGTGTGTGTGTTTATAAATTGAAAAAAATAAGCATTTTCACTGCTCACCCATACTGGTCACTATTGAATAATTTATTCCCCAGGCATATACATGGTTTTAAGCCCAGAGATGGCAGTTGCATTTAATACAACCTTCAACAGAACTTCTGTAACTGATGCTAGCTGAGAATATGTCCCACTGTTTTCTCATTTTAGTGTTGTCTTCACACGGTTTTCTAATAAGATTGCTATAAACATGTCACAGTTTTGCATGGCTGAGTTCTAGTTGAGAAGTGTGTGTGTGGGGGAGCTGCAGGGGTGGCTTCTGCAAGAAGCAGCTAGAAGCTCTCTGCAGGCTCCAGAGAGCGAACACCAGCCGATGCAAGGCCGGAGTCACTGATCAAGGTCGAACCCATTAGCAATGATCATAGCACCTCTGTGAATCACATTTAGGAGTAAAGAAAAAGTTAGCAGCTGCATTTTGACAGCAGAGAAGGGAGTGACAAGATGTAAGAAACTGCAGGCATCAAGGCTGGTGAAGGAGGGGGGGAGGTTGTGTCCCAGGTCCTGGAAAGAAAGATGCCCCAGCAGCCCGTGGAGAAACCCATGGTGGAGTGGGTGTCCCCCCACAGCCAATGGAAAAGCCCAAGACCCCACCTGCAGCCCATGGAGAGGCCCCACGCTGTAGCAGGTGGAGACATACAGGTGATGCTGTGACCTGCATTGGAGCAAGCCTCTGCAAGCACTTTCAGCCTGTGCAGAGAGACAGAGACACACAGATGAGGGAGGGAGAGATCCCTCCCAGAGCAGGTTTGCTGGGGGCAGGGGGCCCTGTGACCTCGTGGAGGACCAGGCTGGAGTCCTGGTCTGGAACTGAGAGATTGAGACACATTGTGATTGATGACTGTACCACATAGAAGTGTCCCATGTTGGGACAGCTGGTGAAGAACTGAAGCCCTGTGGGAAAGGACTCACGTTGGAGAAGTTTGTGAAGACTGTCTCCCGTGGGTGGGACCCCACAGTGCAGCACTGCAGCAGGGGGAAGGGTGTGAGGAATGAATGCTCCCCCTGCCTCCCCGGCTAAGAAGGAAACCAACTTGTTAGGAATTGAACAAAATCCCCATTTCCCCACTCCCTGCCCCTCCTCATGCTGCAATGTGTGGGGAAGAAGGGAGCAAAAACATGACTAGAGGCAAGTCTGCTAAGAAGGGATGGGTAGGGGGAGGTGCTTTAAGATCTGATTTGGCTTCGCATTATCCAACTGTGGTTTCACTGGGTATGTAGTGTAGTGTAATAATTTAGAGAGTTTTCTTTCCTTTATTCTGTGTTGAGTCTTTTTTGCCCATGACACTAATTGCAGAATGATCTCTCCCTGTCCTTATCTGGATTCCTANAGAATGATCTCTCCCTGTCCTTATCTGGATTCCTAAGCTTCTCAATATATATTTTCTCCGTGTCCAGCTGAAAAGAGGAGTGATAGAATGGCTTTGGTAGGCATCTGGCCTCCAGCCAGGGTTAAACCACCACAAAACAGAAACACAAAATGCCCAGAAACAGTCTTAAATAAGAGGTAACATTTTATAATTTCCTTTTGTTGTTCTGTTTTGTAAACAAAAGATGATTCTTAGCAGTTTTAGGGCTATTCTTCTAGTTAGGTGCTTATAGTCCCCTTTTCATTCTCTCTTTTTTTTTTTTTTTTGTATACTGAAGTATACATATCTCAGACAGAAATTATCCTCTAGGATGAGATGTATAAGCTTTTAATCCCCTCTTGCTGTGTAAAGGTAATTTGGAAGTCAATGGAACAACTCAAAATGCTGTATACTACTATTGTTTTCAGGAGTGATACATGACTCCAGAGCAAAAATAAAAGAAATCATAGAAATTACATATTTATTAATTAGCCCACATATTTTATCTATATTATTGATGTACATGAATGATGACCATAACCTAGAATTGCTTGATTTAAAAATACAGACCCAATAAACAGCTGAGTGAAACAGGAGGAAAAAAATATCAATTATTTGGGGTTTGTTTACCATAAAACTTTTCACGTATTTTAGAATAAAAAGAACTGGAAGAAATTAACTGACTAATTTGATCTTGATATCATAGCCTACTAAGGTCAATGACACTATTAAATTACAGTTTTATGTAGGCTATTTTTTGCTTCTTAATGTGACATTTTGAAAGGAGTATAAAAAAGATGAAAGTGTTCATCACTGTCAGATCTTGACTGCCACAGTAGCAGGGATATGAGTAACTTTTCTCCATGCAGAAACACATTTTCTTCATATTTAAGTACTGATACATAGCGATCAGGTTACCTTTTTAACTTTTCACTAAGATGAGAATGTAGAGGTTTTTGAGAGTCATTATAAAACTTATTTTCAAGATTTGGAATAATTTCTGTACACACTCTTTTGATTTCCTTTAGTACAAGAGCATTTTTGTTGAAGTGGACACCAGAATGGAAGAAAAGATTAAAGTAGCAATCTTCTATAGTCTAGACTGTTTTCTTTTTAGTCAAATGACTGCCTTTTAGAAACAAATCTGAAGGTCATTGTCAAACCCTTTTACCTTGGAATTTTGCTAATCTAACAAGATCTGGTAAACGTTGCATTCTTAAATTATCAGCATTACCTACATTCATTGTTTAAATTAATATAATTTTAGGTCCTTTAAAGAAGATTAGAGGACAATTTTTGCAATCTCTGTAGTAGCTAAGCTGTGAATGTTGAGCAGCCAGTTGCTGTAAGTTTCAAGTAGCTTTTCATGTAGCTTCAAGTGACATATAGACTAGGATTCATCAAATAGTACCCTAGAGGTTAACATAAAGTAATCATAAGCTGTTTATTTTGGGCTACTTTTCAGAATCAGGATTTGTCTCTAGAAGGTGTTTCACAGAATCACAGAA